>VYZV01034993.1:94498-143406 GCA_013401275.1 Pandion haliaetus | reverse complement strand
TTTGTTTGTTGGGGGGGGGGGCAGATTTTTATTAAGCCCTGGAGGGGGCTTGGAGGGCAAAAACTTGTGAGTTAAAGTGCTCAGATGGCTTGGGCTGTGCTATCTGGTACCGGTGAGAGAGGGCAAAACGCTCTTCTAAGGGGAAATCTGCCTTGTGGCAGCATCGAAGCACGTGCAGGGACTCGAGGCTGGAAAACAACATTTCCAGTATGTAATTCTTCATCTCAAAATGACCCTTAATAGCTGACAGTGCAAATGCCTCGATGAGAGACGCTCTGTGTGTGTGTGTGTGAATGGGGGAAAGGACCCTGAAACCTTTTTCTTTTCTTTCTCGCTGTGCTTTCAATAACTTCAGTGCCAAAAGCCCTCATTAAAGTTTAATCCTCTACACTAACTCTTTACATCCATGATGTTGTCAGTCTCCCAGTAATCCCAAGACCAGTTTGGAGTTACAGAGCTGACGTCCTGCCTGGTTTATTGGATTTGCTTCGAGCCGAGCATTGCAGTGACCACCTTAGCAGCGGCGTTTTTCCTTCTTTCTCCAAACGGAGCCTGTTTTAATCTGTCACAGCAAGTTTAGCTTCAGTGTTTGCAATTGCTTTCCAGAGAAGATAGTCTCTCTCTGTTGACTGAAGGGAAAAGCAGTGAAATAAGTAGTTAATTTAGAAATACCAGAGTCAGTGCTGGAAGAGGTTTAGACTCATGCCTGGGGAGAGGGGTGGTGGTGGCAGGACGGGAGGGACAGGCTGAGCCTTCAGATCAGAGTCAGACCACGAAATAGATGCTGACATTCCCTAACTGATGCGTAGGTTGCACTGGTGTGGAGGAAAATACGATTTAAAACTGACCTAAGATTTTTTTTTTTTTGGCGAGTTGGAGAAAAACAAAATGGTTTGCCCTCCATGTTTAAGAATTTCCATCATCTTTTGAAGCCACTTCACAACTAGATGTAATTAATTTCTAGATGAAACTTTTGATGTCCTCACATTGGAAACATTTGGTTTTGGAAATGTTGAGGAAGGATTTTGACTCATGAAAGAACTTTTTAAATCTTAAAATTATTTTTTAACCAAACTTGACTCTGGTTCACAAAGCTGGGATGTGCATTTTCTGGTCAATTGGATTCAGAAAAAAAACCTCACCCAGGCTGGCTAGAGGATAAACAACAGGTAACAGAGGTGAAGAGGGGAAGGGAAAATAACTGGCTGGCTTCATCCAAAATCCCAAGCAATCGATGCAAAGTCTCCAGTGGGCTTGAGGCCATGGCCCGGTGAGATGGAGGAGATAAATAGGACAGGCGGATCAATCGTGGGCAAGAGGAAGGAGAACAAACGTCACAAATCCAATATTTTAAAAAAAGAACAATGCAGAGTTAAAAGCTTTGGCTTGACAGATTTGGCATTACAATATCAAAGCTTTTGTCAGCACTGGGAAATATTTCACCTCAAGTTGATGCTCTTTGGCAAAAATAAGAAAGGGGAAAAAAGATATTAAAAAAAAAATCTGCATTTTTTTTCCCTGTGCAATGAAAAAAACCACCTCAACAGAGAGATTGCTTCAATCAAAAAGCCATGTAGCATCTTGCCTGTTCCCAGAGAGACCGTGGAGAGCACAGCCCAGTTGGTAATTTGAACAGAGCAGCAGATAAATACACAGATCTTTTAAATCCCAGGCATGAAATGGGGAAAGCGGTGAGTAGGAGAGCTGGAACAGCTCTAGGTAAGGAAGACGCTGACACAGGTACAGGCAGGGATACGTGCGCTGCCATGGGCAGCAGCACCCACCTCCCACCCTGCTTCTCCCCCAGTCTTCATGCCCAGGAGCAGCAAATGTGATTCTCACAATGGAAAGGATTCAAAGATTTGCAAAGGATCCATTTGACTCGCATCTCGCCCAGCTTTCTGCATTGCATGAGCTAGGAAGCTTTCCCCATCTTCCCCAGGTACAAGTCTCCTGCAGATCTGCAGCCAGCAGAATTTGGGTATGAGTTTGCAGGAGGAGGCGTGGGAGGCAGGCGTGATGGTGAGCCCGGTTTTCTCTCAGTGCCATGCGCTTTCCAAAGGCAGCTTCCAAAGTGGCTGAGTTAAGCTCCACGGTTGTTATTGGTATTAATGAAGGGAGAAAGCTCGCCTCTGAAGGCTCAGCTAATTTCTGTGTCTGATGTTTGCGTTGTTTGAATATTTGAGGTTCTTTATTAAATTCTTAAAAAAAATAAATGGAGACATCAAGACAGTCTTAGCTCTCAGTCAAAAAGTGCAGGTGGTGGCAGGACAAGGGGAAGGGGATTTATTCTGGGCCAATCCTGTCTGGGAAAATAAACCAGCCATTCAAATAGGGCAGAGGACCAGTTTAAAAACACAAGTAGTTTTAATCTGAGGGGTTTTGGGAAGCGACCTGTTGGCCAAGAAAGCACTTGACAATGTGCCCCATTGGGGCTAGTGGATCCTGAGCAGGATTGATTAAAACAGCCCTGAAGTTAGTCCCTTCCAAGCCCCCATGGTGTGACCATCGCAGATACGGCTTCAAACCAACCTACCCAAAGCCCTCGTCCAAATTTCTGAAGGGATGGTGTGGGAACGAGCCTGACAGCTCTGCTAAAAGCAAGGTCTGCTCAGCTGTGCAGCATGATACCAATGGAGGGCATGGTTTTGGCTCAGTTTGGGGCCACAGGAGTTAAGGAGGATGAGCAAGGAGTCTCTTGTTGGCATATATTATTTATTCAACTGCAAAAGGATGGTTTTCTTGCCTGCTGCTCCTCTGAGATGGTGGAGGCTCTCCCAGTTAGCTCCCAGCACTCCAGCACGCTCACACCTCTCCCATGAGGCTTTTGGTCAGGTTATCTGGCAGAGAATTTCTCTTTTCCAGCTTGTTGGAGGTGAAAGGTGCTGGATTTTCTCCCATATAATGAGCTGCTTTGTGCATGTCAGCGCTGGCTCCGTATTGTGTCTTCATTCACGCCTTCATGGAGAATTTAGAAATGCGACATCTTGTTTCTGTTTCGGGCTTTTAAGCATTTTTAATCCCTGCAAGCAAACAATGCACAGCAACAGGAATCACTTTTTAAATGGGGGGGAAGCAGATTTTTCTTCTGAGAACTTATTTGCAAATGGCTTTCATCCCTTCTCACCGCCTGGGTCTGAACAGCAGCGAGCCTTGTTATGCTGACTTTCCAAAGCCAGTGCCTCCAAGTCTTACAGATTTTTATTTTTTTTTAAGTTTTCTAAGTAGCTTTCCTTATTTCAGGGCTGATGCAGTAAACTCGGAGTTTGAAAGGACTTGAAGGGGCTATGTGGGAAGTCGATGGCAGAGCTGGGGATGTTCTTCAGACCCTGGGCTGCTTGTGGAGTTCAAGCCGTCTTCTGAACCAAGAAGATCATCTCTGATGGGATCTTGGGGTGAGTGAACAGTTCCTCCTATGGCAGCCAACACCATTTCCCTCTAACTTTAGGGCAGGACTTTATGGGGGAAGGTTACAGAGCATGAATTCAGCAAAAACACTCTTTGCTCTTGCTAAGTGGAGACAGGTGAGCTCCCAACAGCTGAAAGCTGCTGAGTTTCCTTCTCACTGGGCACTGAAAAGCAACATTCCGTGGCCACATATACCCCAGCTGCAGCTTGGGCTCATCCCTCCTTCTTCCCACTTTAGCCAGGGCAGGGATGCCTGGAGCTGTGTAGGATGTGCCAGCCACAACGTTGCACCTTCCTCTTGCTCGCAGGTCTGAAGCTGTTCCCACCACTTGGATGTTGCTGCAGGCCAGGTCAAGGTTATTTAAACAGTGCACAATTTCTCCAGTGGGTCCAGGAGATCTCAGCTGAACTCCCCAAGGACACCCACATGCTGAGCAAGCCCTGCTGAGCACAGCCACTTTGGGGGCATCCCCCAGGGGCTGGCCAGGACCACTTCCATTTTTGGCAGCCATGCTCATTCAAATGAACCATCTTCAATCTGAAACCTTCCATATTTAAACATGAGGAAGAAGGGACCGGGGAACAAAAAGGCCAGCTTCTCCTCTTCCTGATTTTCACCCATCTTGCATGGTATAAATAACTCTATTGAATCTCAGGTAGGTGGCTGAGAAGTCCCTCACAGAGCCGGGAAGGGCCTGGCTATGTAGTCTCAGCTCTAATCACAAAGCACACAGCCTCAGCCATTTTTCTTCTAAAGAGGTGGGTTTTGTGCTTGGAATTGAGCCTGAAATTAGCCTTTTCACTGGCATGATGGTAGATGGTGGATGCGGATATTTCTCTGAGTCTGCGGGAAGTGGTCCAATCTCTCGGCTTACAGCAGCATCCCAGAATGCCTTTAAAAGCACAAAAAGTCAAACTTTGTGTTAGCAGCTCAGCTGCTTCAAGTAACACAGAAGGAGATAGGGGAAGAAAATAAACAAACCCAGATTTTAACAAATATCTTCTGCTTCAAGCCCATTCTGTATTTGTTGGCAAGGTGAGTGCACTTTTGGAAAGCCTTTTAGGTTTTTTGAATGGTAAATTCAGACCTTGTGCTAACTTGAGGGGGGAAATGACAGAAAGCAGGAATGGGGCAACAACCCCCCCCACACACACATTTTGTATAAACCTAATCGCCAGCCTGAAAGCAGACGTTAAAATTACAATATAGCTCTTGACTTTTGGTAATTAAAAGCATTTTGTGATGACTCGCTTGATTAAAACGAGATCATCCATTTAAAATGAAAATTCAGAATGAAAATTGCTTTTGTTGCACCGATTATTCTATTTTAAAACTCCTTGCTGTTATCACCCTAATAAAAAGCTGTCACTTCTTCTGTCAAGTAATTCACAACATGAGGCATTTGCATTTCTCCCCGACTTGTGTTTATTTCAGTAATTACAAATGGATTCTTCTTCTAACCCCCCTCTCCCTCATCCTTCCCTCCTGCGCTTACCCTCCCCTCCCTCACAAACACAGAGTGAGCTGCTGCCCTATGGAGAAATCCCACGCAGGGAATTTAGGGAAGGAGAAAAAAAAAAATATTAGCACGGTTGGTGTTTTCGGTGTATAAAAAGCAGCGGTGGGTTTAACCTGCGGTACGCAGAAGGCTGGGAAGCCCCCAGCATCGCTGCTTTGCTGATAAGGGGGTGCTGGTGGAGGCTGCCCAGTGCTTGAATCAGCAACATGACAGCCACTTTTTTTTGTTGTTAAAAAAAAAAAACCAACAGACTTCTCTCTGTGCCAAATGGAAGGATAATTCCCTGCCATTAATTGAAATTTTGATTGACTAGATTGAACAAGTAATGATAAAAGCCAGTTTCACTTAAAGATCATGGGCTAGATTGTGGGGGTGTGCGAGAGAGTGAGCCAGGCTTCAGGAAGATGGGAAATAATTTAACTTCTGCTGTTAGCCTTTCCCTGTCGTGATTCAACTCTCAAAGCAGAAACAGATCCAGAAGTCCTCCTCCTTTCCTTCCTCCCAACCCACCCAGCAGATGTGACTATCCCCCAGAAGCGGGTCCTGTTGTCCCCATCCCCACCATCCTTGCCTCTTCTCTATCAAGGGATGCTAAAGATGGCTTGGGGACAGTTACTTGCTAAATGTGAAAGGAGGGAAGTAAAGGAGTTAATTGAAAAGGATAATTAATTAAATGGCAGTAAATGGAGGAGCAGAGTGTCCCTGCTGCAGGCAGCTGGGCCAGCTGGGGGTACTGGAGCATGCTCACCCCCACGCGTGGCTTGCTGCCATCCGGCTCACCCCAGCGCTGCTGCTCAGCCTGCCCCGGGCCCCATCTTCTCTGCTTTTTGCTGCTGCCACAAGGTTCGCAGAAGCAGCTGTGGCCACGGTCGTGCAGTGGCTGCTGTGTCCGTGTGGTCTGATCTCGGTGCTGCGCTGCTCGGGCTAGCACTTGGACACGTGCCGTAGGGAAGCACAAGCAGCTGAGGTTGTAGGATATTCCTAGCACTTGTGTCTGTGCATATATATATTTGTGTGCATGCCTATATAATTGTATTTAGTATACGTGGAGCTGTATGTGTGGGTGTATAATATATAAATAAATACATATGTTTCAAAGTTCTGCATTTTCCCGTCTGAAAGCCCTCTCCGGCTTACAGCTCAAGACATAAAGGCATACCAGTCTCTCTCCCGGCTTTTTATCTCTTTTTTTCATAGGCAGCTGCTCCATCTCTCCCTCTCTAACCTGACAGCGCTGCTACATGAGTCTGTATTCCAGGGCTGAGGGTTTTCAATTTATCTGCACAAAGCACTTGTGCTTAATCTGGAAAGCGCAGGGACATTAGCACCACCTCGCCTCGGCTGCGTCTTGCAGCCAGCCAGCCCGAGCAGGGCAGCAGTGCAGGGCTCCCGGCTCTTGGTGCTTTTATTTCACTTTTTTTCCCCCCTTCTTCGTTTTGGGTAAACTGGAGCCAAGAGCTTAAAGAAGAAAAAAACAAATTTAGAAAAACAGCAAGCTTTCAAAGTGTGCTATTGATAATTTTTTTTTCCTTCTTTCTTTCAGTGTATTTTGCTCTAATATTCCCAGTGCCCAGACACGGCATAACCGCCTTTCTCCACCCATTTTTTCTTGTGATAGAAGCATCTTGCAAAGCTGCAAACTCTGGGAGAAAGCCAAAGTAATTGAGAAGAGGGGAGAGCAATCCCCTTGTGCAGCCATGCCCTGGGAGCGTTGCAGGTTGGCAGCAAGGGGGTGGTAGGATGGAGATGCAGAGGCCACCCAGCCCTGTGCTCATCCTTGAGCTGCCCTGCCCGGCACTGATGGCACACGTGTGTCCCCTGGGGTGCAGGTTCAAGCCAGGGCTGTGCCCTCAGCCTGGCCTGCCTGCACACAGCCTGGGGTTGATCTGAGCCACTTCTGAGCTAGGGACTGCCTGGCGTGGAAGGGAAATTCTTGCACTTTGTGCTTTCCAGGTGTCCAGAAAGTTCCTGTCCCTTCCAAGCTTCTCCCTACAGGAGCATCTCAAAGCATCTCAGTCCCTTCGCCAAGTACTGAGGTTTCTTCCTGGGCACCACCGACCATGCAAGTTTGGGATGAGCCAGAGCTGAACGTTGAAACATAGGTGAAACATCCCTCAGGGCTCTTTGATGAGGGGTTTCCATTTCAACAGGGAAAAATTTGCTGAATTTGGAGAAAATAATCTCTTTGGAGCCTTTTTTTTTTTCTGGTTTCCTGGGAGCACAGCTCTCAGTGATGGAAATAAGAAATAGCAACAAAAATACAAGCTGAGTCTTACATGTCCAGGTTAATAATCAGGTTGAAGAAGCCAGATACAGCAAAGGCACCGTTATGACTTGTGTTATGGGAAATGGGAGCACACAGTGTCTTGTGTGTTTTCTTTCAAAGAACAAAATCAAGATGTGAGGAACCAGTGAGGAGGATGAAGGGGGCACTTAGCAGGCTATGATTAATCTGCAACCTGCTTAATCGGCCTCAGGATAACTGAGGGTTGTCTCTGGGTAATTGAGATCAATGGAGTATCATTAGAGACTGCTTTAAAGAGCACCCGGCTTCAAACGCTGAGCGAAGCAGGAGGAATCAGGGGAGCAAGGACAGAGCCTAGGAGCAGAGGGAGGATGCTGAGCTGTGACAGGGAAATGGCCCTTGTGCTACACAGGGGATGCTCAGGAGAAGGAGGTTTGTGGCGGTTTTGTTTAAGAACAGGACCTGTGACTTTCCAAGCACATGAGCTCTGCTGGGGGGATATTTGGGAAAGATGCTGAACATATGCTAGGGTTGTAACCCATCCCCATGCTGAGAGGCCAGTGCAATACAGATATGCTGACGAGTGTGCACACTGCGTGTCCCACATTCATGAGTGCACAAATGTTTTAATGCTTCCAGTTACAGAGATGTATATGCTCAGCCCAGGGGGCAGCATGATCTGGGGCTCTGGGGGACACAGGTTCCTCCATCCTTCTGCAGGAAACCCAGAACCTCCTGCAAATAGGAGCCATTCAGTTAATGCAGCCTTTCATTGGTCTGATATATCCCCAAAGCATGGGGTTTGTGGCATATCAGATGAGTCCATAGGTACCCCTGATGGGAACATCCAAACTTCATCTCAGTTCTGCAGGTACCATATCTCCAGGTTTGGTCTATGCCCTCTGAGAGAGGCTGGATCAGGCATTCCCATAAAGAGTTTGGTTCCCTTCTGCCTAAACTGTGTGAAGAGAGAAAATGCTTCTAGTTTTTTGCCCCGCTGTGCTGATGAGGTCAGGGAAAGAGGGTTGTTAATTCCAGAGTTTATAGGAGGAAGCTTTTAGCCATTGGTTTCTGTCCAAGCCCTGGCACAAGAATCAAATACCCAGAAAACAAGACCCCAGAAAGGGAGAAAAATGTCATTTCAGATCAGGGAAAATCCAAGTGCTGCTAGGCACAAACAAAAGGCGATTTGGCAGCCGTTAACCGGGCAGGCTTTTTCTTTCTTCTCTTCCCTAGTGGTTATGGAAACTGCCGTTGTTTGTCCGCCTTCCCGAGGAAGGTGGGCACGGCAGGCATGCGGAGCTCCCCAGGGAAAAGCCTTCGCAAAGCAAAGTAAGCCAAAGCCAGACCTTTGCCTTAGGGGGCATGGGGTGGGGGGGCTGGGAGCTGCGAGGTGGCCAGAAAGGGGAGCCAGACAGAGACCTATGGCCACGCATGCCAATGTTCGAGGACAGTGGGTGCATGAGAACTGCTCCATCTTCCTGCTGACTCTCTGGGTGACCACAAAAAGGTGCTCCCAGCCCGAGTGCCCGCGGTGGCAGTGCTCCCCGGGCAGCTCATCTCCCTTCCCCATTTGATTCATTTTAGTGACTAAACTGGAGATTTTATATCTGGATTTTAGTACACTGTTGTCAGCCTCCTTCGGCTCTGGGTGGTTGGGTTTTTTTGAACCCAAAAGCCCTTTGCAAACTGCTTTTCACAATCTCATCTAGCGAGGACTTTTTTTTAATGCAAATCCCTTGACTCCAGAAGCTCTGGATTGAAAAAGGAAAAATAACTATCATGAGACTTGAGCTGCTAGGCTCAGTGAGAAGTTTGAGGTTTACAGATTAAATATCAGAGAAGCTGTCGTGGCTCCAGGGTGGTTTCAGATGAGTGTGTTCAAGATCAGTGGTGTTTACTGCAGGGACTCGGTGTGAGGAATTGCTCTCTGATTAGCAAAACAAGGAGCCGTTTGGGACCGTCCCTTCTCTTGCTCTGTGCATTGTAGGTTACGAGAGGCTCCTTCAAGCCCCTGCATAAGCCCTTGCTCCAAAGGAAGTCGTTTTTCAGCTCTTTTGAGTGGTTTGCAAAGGTTAATGAATAAGGAATCAATTAATGGTTTCCTAGCCTTGCACTTTCTCTTTTCATTTAAAGGGTTCCCTTTTTGAAGATTAGTTTAATGTTAAGAATAATCTGGGTTTGCTGAGAACTAATTAAATGTGACACCATCTCTCCTTGCCCTGCTCTCGCTCCTTAAAGCAGGCTAGGGCTCCAGGAGCTACTCTCCCTGGGCAACAGTGAGGAGCCACCCCGCACCCTGCCTGCTGCCCGGGGCAGCAGAGGGGGGCTTCAGACCCCCGCAATTTTGGTGTTGCAACAGGAATTGCCAAAGTGTTTTGGAGTATTTGGGGTTTAGACAGCTCCTCGTCTTCTTTCTCTGCCTCCAGTTTGCAATGGTTGTGGCTGCAGCCCAGGGCAAATGCCCTCACTGGTGCTCTCAGACACTTGCTGCTTGAGGAGGGGTTGGGGCACCAGGAATTGCACAGGGTTAAGTGCATGTGTGGGTGGAGGAGCCAGGAGCAGGTTTCTTTCCTGTCTCAAAAGGAATCCAGACTGAGCCACTCAAAAGAGTAACTGGGCATTTCCTCAAAAAGCCAAATACAGGCCACAAGCAGTATCAAAGAGATGTGGGAGAAGCTCATGGCTATAACCCCCAGTTGGATCCCCCAGTCCTGATTTTGGTAGGGCAAAATTGGGGTTGATCCCTTTGCAGTGCCCAACATGACTGCAGCAGTCACAGTTCACTTGGGATTTTTTTGTACCAGCATGTTAAATTCCCACTTTCCCTTAATTTAGGCACTGCTTTACCAGAATATCTTGCCATCAAAGAGAGCCTGAAGTCCTCACGATCTTCTGCGGACTATGTCCATCTACCCAAAATCCAAAGCCGTCAAATGCACAGGCAGCCACCCATTGAGTTCAGCACACTTTGGCTGAGTTTCTCCGTTGATCTGGCCCATTTTACAGGACCAACCTTGAAATAAAACCCTCGGCACACATTAGCAGTGGTAGCAGTACCAGCACCTTCAGGTGAACTCAGAGTTCAACCTGGTGGCAGTATTTAATCAAGAAAGTGCTTTTATCTCTTTTACTGCATTGAAAACCCATCACACCTGGTCAGAGAGCCTTTTGGTTCATGCTGCTAGGCCGAGATTTTTCTCTGATTTATTAAAGCAGATTCCCCTATTACCAAAGCACTGGAACAGAAACACCCATCAAAGGTTTAAGAGCCTAAATGGGTGTTAATTAGACCAGCAGGGAAGGCAGAGTTTCAATGAGGTTTATCTTTAAACTACTATTAAGTTTGACAATGTAAAGAGATAAATTTGGTACTTAATTCAAGCCTCGCCTAATCAAATAGATTATGGTTGTTACCCATATCTAAAATGTAAATAATCTTTAACTTCGGGGGGTTTGTTTTATGGAACAGTATCATATTGATACTTGTGACAAAGCCTTGCTGTCCTCTCTCTCGCCCCCACCGCACAGCATCCACCACCGAATCCTTCTTAAACCATTCTGCTTTAAAGAGATTAGGAAGAGGGTGGGATGGAGCAGAGCAGAGGAGGAAGGCAAGGGCCAGTGTACGTTTCAGGGCTGATTAGCTGCTTGCAGGGTGCAGCCAAAATGCCCGCTGAGCTGGGAAGGGCCCTTTGCCCCTGCGGTGGCTGGAGCAGGTTAAGTCCCCTTGAGCACTGATGGGTTATTTTGTCCTGGGTGTTTTGTACCTGTCTGAGGTGCAGGGAGCGTTATATCTTTTGCTAAGTATTGCATTGATCCTGACATTTTAAAACATGGAGGCTCAAGCTCTAACAGTGCTTTGAGAGAGGCAGAAAGCATCAGTTACCAGGGAAAATCACTTCCAAGTAGCCTCAGCCTGGTTAGAAGGGACATGCCAGACCTTTGTGCTGCTCTGCAGGGTATTTGGGTAGGAGAGATCCTGGGCCACATCCCCACAGGGCATTTTGATTCCTGTTGTCCCTGTGCACAAGTGTCCTGAGCCCTGGTTTGCACCAAGCTCCAGCCGAGCACCATCTGCACTGGAAGCATGCATTAGTTTGGCTACAGTGGGACAGAACTTGGGGTATTTTTAAGGAAAAACTTATTTGAAAGTTAAGAAGAAAAAAAAAAAGAGAGGAAGAAGAAACAGCTACTTAAACCCAGATGAACCTTTCTAAAGGCTCCCTTTCTATCTCAAAACTCTGCATAAGGGCCACATCTCTGTCCAGTCCACAAGGAAATTATCAGTTTGAGCATTGTGTTGGGGAGGAAAAGCCACTTTTGTAAATCTCTATTCCTTTTCCTTTTTCTCCTCTTTCCCCCTTCTGTTAATCTAATCGCTTTGTGCAAGAAAGAAAAAAAAAGGGCAGATGGGAATTTACATGCAGCAGGATTTTCACTGGGACTTTTAGATATTTACAATACCTCAAGGAATAAAGAAAACTATACAGATTATAGACTTAGAAACCAGCCTGAGCACTGTGTGCGTGCGCGCGTATGTATGGGCACTGAGATATTAGCCACACACACACACAGAAAAAAAGCGCACAACAAATTTATCTTTACAACTCTTAAATTGTCTTTCAGTTGACACTTATTAACCTCCTGCCAAACTCATTATCTACGTGAATAAAACCCGAGCTATCAAACAGAAATGGCTTGTAAGGCTGCTGCCCATGCTCGGGGAAATTTGATTGTGAACAGGCAAGCTGAAACAAGGCTTTTTGTATTTTTTTATTTTATTCTATTATATTCTAAAAAGCTAAATCCTAGACCTTGCCGAAAGGGGGTCCTGGCACAGTGCATGCAGAGAATGCAACCGGCCAAACTAACATACAGAGAGCTGTGAAACCAGGCAGAGGAAATAATACATTGTGCTCTGATATACGGTTTTATGTCTCAGTGCAAGGAGTCCTTCTCCCCCTTCCAGGCTGTGGTGGTTGCTGCATGTTTCCTAGGGCCGGTGCATGACATTTACAGATCAGGAGTGGAGGGGATTTTGCTTGCTAACAAGGAGGACAATTTGGGTCTGGGATTTGCAGCCTTGGGGAAGAGGGAATATCTCTTACTTTGTAAGTATCTGTTCATTTATCAATGGAAATAGGCATTTCCTTTGGCCAAATAGCAGCCTCAAGGATTTAACTCCTAGGTCTGGACTAGCACGATTTCCATCCTGCTCTGACAGTAACCTTCTGGGTGACTTTGGGGGGAAAAAAACATTACAGACACACTTCCATACAGTGCCACTAAGGGCACAACGAGCATTAATGCCTATAAAGAGATGGATATTGTTTTAAGGAAAGAAGGGCTTTGCATACCCCACCCTTCTGGAGAGGCAAAAATCCCCCCACTCAGCAGCTGTTGTTGAGCTCTGGCATTTGATGGCTCCAAATTAATCGAATAAACAAGGCACCTCTGCGCAAAGAGCAATTAGAGGCAGCCAAGTCCTGCTCCTTTCCCCAGCTGCCTCTGTGACAGGTTAAAAACCCTTCCCTGCGTCAGCGCCTTTCCGGTAGCTTTTGGAGCCTGCTAAGCGTGGCTCAGGGCTGACAGCCAGGGTGAGATTTCCCCCGGTAAGGCAGCGGCCAATTAACCCGATGAAAACAAAGGAGACAGAGCAGACAGGGCTTCTGCAGGGGCAGGCAAGGCTGCTTCAAGAGGGGGAGCGGAACAGACAGAGATACAAAGAATTTGGGGGTCCCCAGGCCCCTGCTTTGTCTGGACTGGTTGCTTATAGGATCCTTTACCCCAGATATCCCTATGGAGAGCAGTATGTGGTACTCCTGTCCTTGCGTTTCCTATTCCTACTTATCCAAGCCCTGTCCCCTCCCCAAGATTCATGTGCGATTTCCAGACTAGGGATTCTGTGGCTTTTCGATCCACATAAAAACATCACTGTGTATGTGGGATCAGTATTATACCAGTGTCTGAGCTCATACTTTGCACATACTTGCATGTGATGGACACAGCAGTCATCTCCACAAGCATCACAGGTGACCTGGGTACACGTAGAGGGGGACACATGCTGCCTGTAGGCAGCAAATTGAAGAGCAGCAGGGAACAGGAGTGTGGTCATCCCCAAGGACCGAGGTAAGTCCTCTAGTGTGTGCAGGGCTGAGCAGACTAGCAGTGACATATAAGCTCATTGCAGCTGGTCTGTCTGCAAGCTGCATTTGTAGCCTAATTACGTGTAGCCAATCTACATGACTGACTGTGTCCCCACATGCCATCTGGCATGTACATGTGCGAGCCATGTAGCAAATATGTTTTATCTGTGAACTGAAAATGCTGTGCATCTTCTGCGAGGTCAGTTAACGAAGTGATGCTAGAGATGGGAAGGAGAAGCCATCCCGATGCCGAATCCCCATGTGTTTCCCCTCATGAATTAGGAAAACTTGCTCAGAGCGTCTGCAAAGCCAGATGAAAATCAAGCCCCTTCTCAAGCAACCAGCTTTCAGGCTGAGCCAGGGCTTTGTGGATTTCCCCTCGTTAGGCTCTAAATTACTTCCTTCATTTTCCCCATCACTCCTGGAGTTGTCTCAAGCCCCGGGGCTGCAGGCATGCGCGGGGCTAATCCTTTGCAAGCTCTGCTGTCTGGTGGACTTCAGAGACACGCGATAGACTCCAGCGCTTGGGCAGACTGAGGCACCATCCATCACATCCACTTGAGACAGCTGTCAGCAAAGCTAATCATCCACTGCCCAAGTGATGTTCCCCCAACGTCTGCCTGCCTCTGGGAAATGCTGGTCCTTCCTCAGTGCCACTGAAGGGAATCGAGACAATTGCTGAGAGTGGAGGGAGCCTGGCGGGAGGAGCAGAGCCGGGTGGCCCAGCCCCAGGGCTGAGCCCTTCTTCCTGCCTGTGCCAACCTCACACCCAAGCAGCAGTTCGCAGGACCAGAGCTCGCTGCTGCTGTGCCTCCAGGAATTGGGGTATTTGCTGGTGGGGTGAGACCCTGCCTGTGTATCATGCTCAGGCACAGAAGACAGCAGAGATTTGTGTCCACAGGAGCAATAATCGCAACTGATGTCAGTTTAAGATGTTAAGCCCAGCCCTGTGCTTCCTTCCAAGGCTGGGAGCACCATAAATAACGATGATACTGTCCCCTGCCATAGGAGAAACCTGTAGATTGAACTTCTGGCTATTTTCATATTGAACTGCCTGTCACATTATTACACATTGGTTTGGTTGTGCAGGGTGTTCCCCAGGGACAGCCTCCGTTTGCTGAAGCCTTGGGGACTGTGCCCAGCTGAGCCACAAGCATTTTGTGTCTCCTCAGTCCCCCTTTGCAGCACATCTGTTTCTGCAGGGTCAGGCACGGTGATCTCCCAGCTGGGACGTGGAAGAAACCAATGGCTCTGGCCCATGGGCAGCAGATCTTTTGGGGGGATGCATCAGGGTACCACAGAGCTGGGAATTGCCTGGAACTGGTCAGCATTGCTCCAAAGAGCCCAACAGTGCCAGGAAGGTGAAAACAGCATGGGAAGGGGACACTCACAAGAACTGCTTCTGTTCAAACCAGTGGGGTAGGGCACTTGTTGACCCGTGCCCTGCCTTCTCAGGGAAGCAACCCTGCGTCCATTCAAGCAGAGGAGCAATCTGCCCTGAGCTGAACTGCCCGCTGGAGAGAGACGAGAGATTGCAGTGTGTTTAATTCATGGCCCCGTGTTTCTATTTCTGGTTGCTCTCAGACCTCACTGTACTAGGGAGGCACCTCTGAAGTACTATTTTCCTTGTCCTTTGCGTGCTTCTCTCCCGGCAGTGCGTGCCAAGTGCAGGCCTGTTGGTTGGGTTTGGGGTGATATGAGGCCACAGAAGCAGAGACAAGGACAGAGTCCTGCTGGAAAGGGACATCCAGATGCAGAGGGGCCACAGCTCCAGGGAGGGCTGTGTGGCCCCAACGCAGACCTGTCCAAGCACTGTGCACCTCTCCACATGTTCATCCCCTTGGTGCTTTCAGTGCTGGGCACTGATTCCCTTTTTAAAAGCAGGAAAACTGAGACACAGAGGTGTCAAGGTCACACAGGAGCACAAATTTAAGTTCAGGTTCCCCTGAGTGTGACATAAGGCTGGGGATGAGCTTTGACAGGTCAAATCCTGTCTTCAGCCTGGACTCAACCTCATACGGGATTTACAATAGTATAAGGGGATGCAGCCACTACTGCATCTATCCTTCCTCCCCAGCCAATTCCTCATCCATAAGATTATTCTCTAGACAGAGCAACCTGCACAAGGGCAGGTAATTCGTGGCTGCAGATGGGCTGTTGCATCGTTTTCTGACCTACGGCACTGCAGTCTCTCCTGCCACTGGCTTCTGCAGGAATTTCCTGGGCCAAAGCAAGCTGCAAGATATATATATATATATATATATTTCTCTCTCTTTCTCTCCTGCAAGCTGCTTGAGAGCAAAGTCATTGGCATAGCGTAAATAGGGAGCACGCTGGGTGTCCGCCGGCTAAGCTGAATCCCCCTCCACCCCCTGCCGTTTCCAATTTGTAGCCCATATTTTAATTCCCTGCCCCACTGTTCCCTTCCTGCTCTTGTAAAAGAGACTGTCCCGCCCAAGCAACGGCTGGCAAAGCAGCTGCCATTTGCAGCTAGATAATGATAAAGACACTTTGGTTCTCATTGGGGTTCCAACCACAGGAGCCTGGTGCTGCTGGCACCAAAGGACAAAGTTGCTTCTCCCGCGTTTATCCTTTTTTTTTTTCCTCCTCTCCTTTAACTGCATGATTGTTTTTATTTATTTATTTTTACATACAAACTTTGAATCCTGTTCTGTTAGGGATGGAGGAAGGGAAACGTTTGGAAAGTAGAAACCGTACCAGAACTGCTCATAAAGCATCCTCATGCCTCCTGGTGTGGTTGTAAGCAAGGGCAGATCCAGGCCTGATTTAAGAGCAGAAGAGTGCTGTTGCGTCCTTCCTCCCCAGCACATGATACAGGATTTGTGTCGAGAGGCAAGCCTCATCTCCTTGGCAGTTTTGAAGTGCTCAGTGGATTGGTTTTGCAGGCAGAAGTCTGGGAGGGGAGAAAGGGAAGAAAACACAGACGTCACACAAGTAAGGATAGCCTTATGGTGGGGAATGAGCCGGATGGAACATCCTTTGCCCTCCAGCTCCCTCCACTTCGTTTCAGCTGCATTACAAGAACCAGATCCCCCACACCACAGCTGTACCACTCTGCTCTCCCTGAATGTGAGGGGCAAAGAAAAAGGGAAACCTGCAGACCGGTGAACATTAAAAGTCCAGATGAGACCACTCAGGAGGACAAGTCCTTCCCACAGCTCCTGGAGAAGCAAGATAACTCCCTTTTCTTGTGTGGTCGACAGAAGGCAGCTGGTCGTGTGAATCCTTCGTTGAGAAGAGAAAAATGTGATGCTTAGCTGCCTGTAGTTTTACTCTGGGAGGGGAAGCAAGACATGAAAGGCAAAGGGATCTGGCTGGGGTGATTCAACAGACAGTGTCTGACTATAGATGAATCTTTTCCTGGTTTCCATCTCAGCTACTCTAGATAATCTTTGCCTGAGACAGATGGACAGGCATCAATGGATACCCTCGCTTTTTCTTTCTTCTGTTGGCTCATGAGTAAATTCAATAAAATAGTGGGAGATTTGTTAGGATTAAGGTCAAATAAGAAGTGAAAAGGTGATTGGATTTGGTTTATGATTGATTATAGAAAGTGCAGGTATTTATTAACAGCCAACAGGATAACTGTCAAAATTATTCTATATCAACAAAAAAACCAGAAGATGAGTCAAATGTTTTCAGCACTATGGGAACAAGATTAAAGCAAATACAATTGATGTAGCAAATAAAGATGCCAGTGTTAGCAGCTGCTAAATAATTTCAACTGGTCAATCTCATCTCTATTTATTTATATATATAAAAATGTATATATGCTTTTTTTTTTTCTCTCTTTTTAAGGAGTGTCTGCCAACTGCAAATGCTGTTGGTCCCCTGGGTCAGGAATTGAGTCATCTTGTCTGTACAGCATCTGATACATGTCAAAGGGAGCAATGAAGAGGCCCCAGCATCATGGGGAGGGTGCCACAGGGCCTGGGAGACCTGCTTCTGTCCTGGGTGCTGCCACGTGACCCTGGGCCAAAGACTTACCTATTTCTTGACTCAGTTTTCCTGTCTGTAAATGCCTTTGCTTTTAAAACAGTGCTTTGAAATTGCTGGATGAAACAGCGCTTGGGGGAACCCAGGAAGCCTTGCGTCATGCTGCCTCCTGTGCCCACAATGGCCCATGCCCAGCCACTGCCACCTCAGAGTGATTTTCCCTGTGCCATCCCCAGAAAAGCATATCCATGGCAGCAGAAGGTGGCCACACAGGGTGCTGAGCCTGCTGCGCCTTGGACCACCCAGCCCTCCCTCCCCCAGGCTATTCTGATCCTCCTCCATCCATCTGCAAGTGGCTTTCTATTAGTACAGAGCCATTAAAATTCAAGGTCGGATTTGATTCTATATTGATCATTACCAGGCAAATTAAAGACATCTTTCTTCTCTTCTTCTTGTGTTACAGTGCCAAGAGGCATCCCGCTATTCGTTTTTACAGGCTGCTGCTGCTGCCTCAGTGTCTCCTTGGACAGGAGCTGCTCCAGCCATGGAGGTTTCATGTTTCCTGTTAAAGAGAGATGCTCCAGGTTTTAAAAAAGCAAAAGTGATTGTAAGTTTGGAAGATTATTAAGGCTGTTGGTTATGCAGAGGTCTGCGCTGTAGCGGAACTCCATACTTACTGCATGTATCTCTATCAGAAAGGATTAGAGTAGCATCAGGCATGTGATAACTCCATCCCGTACAGAGGCTTTGGCTCTTCCCATGGACAGTGTGGACACCTTGAGACTGAACTTTTACCTTCACCCCTCCCAGTTCAGCCTAAAATGCAGGGATAAACCCCCCACTTCCTTCCCCATAGTTCAGCACCTGCAGACCTCAACCCCTGGTGCATGCAGATCTCAGCTCTGGGCATCATTATTTGCAGGACTGGAGCATATCAAAGCCAGACCTGCAACTGGGACATGCTACACCAGACTGCGTAGACACATAGCAAAAGACTGTTACTTGGTCTGTATCAAGCCCAAACCACTGCCTGATGTTATGGGTGTTCAGCTGATGGGCCTCATCTCTGCTCCCTGGTCTCATTGCTCTACCAGCCTCTGTCCTCCCTGCATGCCCTCACTGCCTGTCACTGATTTTGAAGCTCCCCTTCTCCCTTGTTTGAGCTCCAGATGACTGATGCCAGTTTTGACCTTACAGGGAGCAGTTGGAGGGGACTCCTGATGCCAATGTGAGCTCAGAAGAGAAAGTCTCTGACAAGTCCTTTTCTAAAGCATCAGGACAGCATCTTCCAAATTGTTTCTGTTTATACTTTGCCAGTGACTCATACGTTGATATTCTGTCCCGTAGGTTACTCTAAAAACAGGAATAATTACACTGCTAATTGTAATTTGAATTATTCATTTTGTCCCCCTCTTCCTTTCTCCTGGAAGAGGGAGACGCATTGTCAGTTGTGGCTGTCTTTGTACAGCATGATTAGATGCTCTCTGTGCAGTGACGGGAGACATCTCATCAAAATCTGCTTCCAAAAATGGAACCAGGACAAGGAACTTCACAGGTTTCAACAAGTTAAAAACCTCTCCCCTTCAGCAACATAAATATGCACCTACATATGCACACAGATACACATATATGCGCACACACACCTTAACCAAGCACAAAAACACATTCATCCCCACCATCAAAATAAAACCTTTTCCTCAGCTGAAGGAGAAAGCAGTCCCTAATGAGACTGTGAGTGTGTGGCACATGTGTTTGTGTGTGTTTTCCTAATTATCTGTTTTCAAATAAGATTAAACATCCTTCAAAGCTGGACATCTTTCCAATAGGTGAATGAACTCCAGGGCCGACGGTAACATGAAAAATTCTCCCTGTCACAGGCAGACAAACAAATTGTGGGTTTTTTTTCCTTAGGAAAAACATTGCAGTGAAATTACTGTTCTCTTGTTGCTAGAAACCCAGTTGAAGGGAGCCTGGCTTTCTTCTCACTCAAGCTGGGGCAAATCAGGACAAAGTCCAAAGATGTTTGTGACATGAAGGAGGCGTGAAGCTGGTTTGAAAGCTAGCTTTGGCATCTGATTCTTGTTACCAGATGGAAGATCTCAAGGTCAGGGCCCTGCTTTGTGGATACTACAGTATGGGCTAAGGATAGAGCTGTTCACTGGGACAGTCTGGATAGCCTCTGACTGAAGAGGTTCCTGAAAGACACTCACCTGGAGGACATGTACTGGGGACAAATCCTGTATCGCTCCTCTTTTCCCTTCTCCAAGCAACTTGGTCACTGGAGTTGGGACACTGGGCAAAGCAGCCCTGAGCCATGACCCCTCTGTATTCCTCTTTGCTCTGTGAACTGTTCCGGAAAAGCAGTCCTTGTCCAAAGGCCCAGCTGTAGGTCCAACACCCCTGACAACCCAAATGTTCCTTTGCTACCACCACTCAGCAGGGCTGGGGCTACTCCGTTAACTTGGCTCATCCATCACTACCTTCTGCCCTGTGTGTGCAGTAATGTCCCCTTCTTCTTCCTCTTGCTCCAGCGAAGGCAGCACTCCCATGAACAAGTGCGTGTTTGTGCAGGGGAGGGATGTGCATCAGCAGCCGCAGCAAAGATCCCCATTCGCTTCACGCATCCTCTCCAAGCATCACCTGAGGATATCCATTAACTTGAACAGGCTTGTTCCTTTATCACGGATTCCTTAAGAAGATCTGGGCTGCCTGGAAAGCCACGTGTGCTTTAGACAATATGTCAGCACTTCACAGCTTTATTCGTTTAACAGGTCTGATAACAGCTCTGCCTATTGCACCAAGAGCAGCCCCATTCAGGCAACAGGTTTGTTCCTTTATCATGCATCAATCTAAACTGATTCCACCCTGGAGACTCTAGAAAGAAGGTGCGCAGTCAGGTTATTCTTCTAACAGCTTTATGTTGATATCATGTCATTGTTTCACTGTATTTAAATCACCAGAAAAAAGGACACTGTCTCTCTCTCTATACCATTATCCTTTGCTGAGACAAAGTCTGAGGAACATGTCAGGAAAAGGATTTATCAAAGCCAACAATCCAATAGTTTTATTTCCTTCTTGTCAGACACAGGGCCCTTATTCAGCTCTTTTATAGAAACCTTGGATTTGCCAGTCTGGATCAAACCCAATCTCTCTTCTCTGAGAGCAGCCAGTTTTGCTGGCTTCCATGGTAGCAAGCAAACCCCCTGCAGCAGGAGCGCTGGTGGTAACCCAGCCAGGCAGCAGGCATCCTTCCCACACCCCCCCCAGAAGATGTAGGTGATGCACTGTGGCAATGAGGTTTATGTCCTTTCCGTAGATTTTAATGCCCATCGATCTGGTGCCTTTGCCTCATGCTGTTGTTTACTCCAGAGAAAAGCAAATAAAACCCTGCAAGGTGCGCTAAAAGGCCACTATTCTGACTGAGAAGCAGTTTGCGCAAACATTGCACTGGTGTAAATGATGTTGCAAGATAGCCAACAGGCTCGTGAGGGATTGGGTTTGATCTTTCCCATTATGACCACTGAATATTTAACTGCCTACATGTATGGCCAAGTATTAATTGTTTTAGTTTTACTTTGCTCTTGGCCCAAATGGGATTCTGAGACCAGGTGTCCCACGGGTTAACAGGGAAGCACTCTGAAACTTTCTTGCCCCAGGGCCCACTTTAAAGTGGCTGCTCTTCAAAACTACAAAATACCTCCTTGCACAAGCAGGGCAATTGGTGCTCTTAACCCAGTTTAAAAGCCCTCTTCCACTTCCCTCCCCACCAGCAGCTCCTTCAGCCAGGATGCCAGGGAAACATTCCCAGGGGACGCAGAGGAGCAGGAACCCTCCATCTTCAGCTTTTCTGCGCTGACATAACATCTCCACTGATCACCCAGACCAATGCCAGAGAGCTCAAACCAGCAATATACAACCCTGGGCATGGCCCAGCCTGGAAGCAGGGAGAGGAACAGCTAACTAGGACCCACTCAAAATGAAACAGGTGCAAAGCAAAAGGGGTGCAGGGACAGGGATGGAAGAGAAGGGAGAGTGCTAAACAGATGGCTCGGGGAAGAGATGGTAGAAGAGGAGGGAAGCAGACAGATGGAGGACAGAGAGGAGTGGGGTGAGTGACATAAGCAATTCTCTGTGCTTGTTCATATTTAATCAAGAATTTGCTGCTGCCGCTATTTGCATTTTGGCATTATTTGCTTTACAGCAGTATCTAATCGGGCCCTACCACAGGCCAGGGCCCTGGGAGCTGTGCCAACACTCAGGGAACTGGTCCTGCCTCCAAGACCTATGGCCCCAGTAGCCAGGCTGCCTTTCACAGCTAGAACCAGGGCACGAAAGAGAGATTCCTGGGCACCTGTCTGACACCAAGCACAAAACCAAAGCATCTGGACCATATAAAACCTCAGGAAGGAGATGGGGCAGCAGCACAGCCACCTCAAGGCTTAGACCCACACAGCCCATAACACCCCTCATAAACATAACCGCTTCTGAGAGGAAAATGGCTGCTCCTCAGGTGGGGGGTGGGCAGCTCCCTCACTGGCCAATCAGCTGCTGCCACCTGTTCACCCCAGCCAATCCCATCCAGCCCTACCTCATGGCAAGGCTATAAATACTGGCTGAACAGGCAGCCCCTCGTAGTGATGTTGGTAGCTGGCTGCTGCCCTGTTGATTTCAGGCAGGTAAGATGTAAAGGCTTAGTCTGAGTTATCTGGTTTTGCCAGCTGAAAGTGGGCAAAGGCTCTTTAAGCCTCTTTTTTCCCTGCCTTGGTTTGTATGCTCCTCTGCCAGTCACAGAGGTGAGACCACTGAGGGCTTGGCTGGGCCTCAGGGCCTTTATGTGAGGGCTGTGTTCCCTGAGCAGTGTCAGGGCTAGTAGGGAGTCTCCTTCCTGCAGAGCTAGAGTCTCTCCCTGTGGCCAGGGAGGACCTGCTTGGCCATGTCATGAGGATGAAGCAGAGGAGAGGGGACCTCAGTGATCCCTGTCCCTGCTGTGGCCAGTGCAGGCTGTGCTGTGATGGAGCAGCAGGCTGTTTGGGAGGTGGTCACCTCCTTCCAGCCTTTTTGAGCATTGTATGTGCTGTTGAGAGTCTCGCTGTGCAGGTTCACCCTCAGGACAGTGAAGGGTTTTGTGGAAGAATCAGTAGGTAAACTGAGGCACAGTGTGGTTACTGCAAGGTGCTTCTGGTCACACAAAGGAGTCATAAGCCAGTCTGAGAAGGAACCCCAGGAATCAGGATGACTAGCTTGTGCTGTGCAGGGAATGCACTTGGAGCCTGAGAGAGCAACGTTCCCAGCAGAAAATGCATTTTTCCTGCTCAGCAAAGGACTCTTACTTTCAGACAGAAATTCTAGCTTTTTCAGAGTCCCACATAAAGCATAATGTCTTGCCACTTTGACATATCTCTAGCTGATGATGTTTTGGGCCATTTCTAGGAATAATAATAAGAATAATCTTTATTATTTGTCACATCTAATCCAGCCTTATATCCTGTGGGATCTCAAAGCTTGTTAGCAGAGAACAGGGCTAATTCTGCTCATGTCTGCCACCTGTGTCCTGCTCCTAAAGGTAGGGTTTAAAATATGCTGTGTAAGCCTGTAGATCTCCTCTGGGTAAAAATAGCAAAATAGCCTTAGCTCCTCTAGTGTCTTCCACCGCAAATGGGAAACTGAGGTGCAAAGTGCGTAATTTGTCTTTAAGGAAATTCATGGTAAAATACAAGTGTTACCAATCTAGTTTTACATCTTTTTGTAAGTTAATGTTGCCTAGTATTTTATCAAAAGGAAAAGAAGAAAATAGGAGGAAGGAGGTGGTCTAAGGAAATAAGGAGGGAGGATGGACTTTCCAAAATTAAGCTCAGGCACAATGGTTTTTTGCATAACAGTAAGTCAAAACTCTCCTTTCTTCTTTTTTTAAATATGCTTTAAAGCAATTCTTTAATTTCTGGGTGACTGAAAGACAAAAGCATTTGAAAACCTCTCCAGTTTTCTCTTGCCCTGATTTTTTTTTAATTGTAATTATGAAACTGTCCCATTATCATATTGTGATGCAGAGCCTTTCAAGTAATGAGAAATTCAAGTGAAGTCTTGATTACCTCCCCTGAGAACAAAATGTGATGGGGAGGATGGGGTTGGGGAGGGGGGGGAGATACAGACAAGTTTTATAATAATAAAATAAAGAAAAAATTAATCATGGATCCATTAGTGTTAATACAAATGCTTTATGACTCACCTCAATCATTTTACATTATTTAATAACAGAAAGTCATTATTTCCTGGGAGAATTAGAATAAAGCCTGTTGGGGGGTTTTATGTGGGTTTTGTTTTTTAAAGTAACATGGTAACTAAAAATTGGATTTTAGGTGTAGTTAGAGCAAGGCAAGGGCAGGGGGATGTTTTAAATCCTCCCAGCTATTACCCTTCTTGAGCTTAGTGTGCTACAGGTGCCTGGGATGACACCAGCTGATGGGCTGTGAAGGTGATTGCCTACTTCAGGTGATCCAAGAAAGGGGAGAGATGGTACCCAGGGGAGTGGGAGAACATCTGAAGAGCCTACCTGGGTAGGTCTTGCAACAGCTCAGCCCATCAGTTGGTTTTGGTAGTCCCTTGGGGTGGCATGTTGGCTTTGCAGAAGTAGAGGAGGTTCAGCTGCTGGCACATGCGCTGTCATATTTGCTAGATGGTTGGTCTGAGCAGCAGAACATCTCGGGGAAGTGAGTGGCATAGACTGGGTCTGTGATCCAGCTAGCCACCTCTGCCAGACATAGGCTTCTCCTCTGAATTCACTTAGTCTCTTTTTAGGCTGATCTGACATCTGTCTCCTGTACTTCACTCTTTCTTGCATTCTCTCTTCTTGTTTCCAGAGATGGTGCTACACTCATTAATGTTGTTCCTTCGGAAGTGGCTTTTAAAACTTGCAGTCTGCCTCCAGGCTGCTGTTATGAAGGATTGTCTTTTTATAAGAAAGGCATCCCCAGAATGAAGTAAGATGCCTTGTCCCTGGCCAGGTGAATAGTTCCCAATGGTACCACAGAAGGAGTACAGAGGGGCCTTCACCTGAAGCTGGCCAGGGGATCCTCCACTAATTTCAGTGGTCCAGTGTGAGCCAATGTATTATTGCTGTGGGAAAGTAGGTATGTGGAAAGATGGAGAAGTCATAAGCAGGATATTATCTGTGTCCAGGCTGCTTTCCCTCAGCCTGTGCTGTCCAGTCTACATGCTGCCTGGCTGTGCAATAACATGGGGATGTGTTCCCTTGCATCTGTGACTGTAGCTGAGCCCTGTGTGCTTGCAGGCTCCTCTGTGGGAGACAAGTGAGTCAGCTGCTGGAAGTGGCCTCCTCTATGCAAAGGCTATGTGAGTTATAAAGAGACCGGTGGCATCTCCCAGCATGGGAAGTGGAGCAGCACAAGGGTGCTCTCTACTGATTCAGCTTTTCAGGCTGGGGGAGCTCATCTGCTCCTGAACTGCAGAGGCTAATGGGAATTGTGCTTGTGCTTGCCAGAAGGCAGGTTTTAAACCAGAAGGTTACATGCTACCTGCACACAACCCAGTGAATTGCAAGGTAAAGGGATTACATGCAGCTTAATCTGGAACTCTGGCTCTGTGTGCAATTAAACTCCAGTGATTCCACAATGATGAAAAGTTCAGGCTGAAAGCTTTGTATTCCTCGTGTTGCCATTTTGCCTTTTGTCAATGAAAAGGAACATGAATGTTACCTGCGGCTGAAGTCAGCCTCAGTGGAAATTTGCTGCATGGGAAGATGACAAAGTAATCTTTCGACAAAACGACTGCTGAAGAGAAGCTGTTAGGAGTCCTTTGGAGAAGGGCTGTTCCAGGGTGCTAGGATAACCCCTTTATTAGCTGCTGACCTGTTGGTCCTGTGTCTCAGGGAGGGGACTCAGTTGACTGACACTTGTGGTTTGGGTGCTCAGGAACCAGATGGATCCACAGCTGGTTCCATCTGATCCACCACTCTTCTGTGCATCCGTTTCCCTATCTGTAAAATGGGGATAATTAGTTTGATACAGGTGTACTCTTATACCGTAGCATCTGATTGGAAAGCACTGCTTCTTGAAAACCTATCCTTCCATTTGAAAAGAAGGTTAAATTAAATAAATTTTCTACCAAAACCTGTTAAAACAGGATTTCTGTCTCATGCTTGCAGAATCCTTTGTGAGTGTTGACTTAATAACAGCTTGAAATGACCTTGCTGTTGAAACTGAAGCTGTTTATATGATGAGCATCTTCCTGCCCCCTCCAGATACTGCTGTCATGGGGTCCTGAGTGCTTTATGTGCTCAGGCCAAGAACCAGTATCTGCCTCGAAATGCTTACAGACAATAAGCAAAGGACAAATTATTCTTCTCACCTCATCATGAGGAGCTGAAGGACAGAGGCAAAGGTAACTTTCCAGGAAGCTCGGCTTCTGTACCAGGGCCAGGGAAGGCACAGACTTCTGTGTGACTCAGTCCAGTATTTTAAAGAAGGAAGAAAAAACCCATCATTTCTATCTAGGGAGAGACCAGCTGCTTAATCCAGCCATAGGAAACATGACATGTAACTGTTTCAGCGAGGGCTGGGGAAGCTGAGAAAAGCTCCTGCCACACTGAGGGCATCCTGAGGATGCCTAGCTAGTGTCTATTTACCTGAGCACTGTAATTGCTCGAGCTATTTGCTACACGAGGAGTTGAGAAAGTGACAGAGGCAAACAGGATACCCAATTTTCTGTGGAAAGTTAACTTTTCCAATTGCAGTTGAAAGCTTGGTTCTTCTGACCTAATTTCACACTCCAAGGGTTAACTGCTCTCTGTGGTACAGCAGGCCCTCCAGTGAGTGCAGCCAGACAATGCCATTTAAGTGAATATTCCTAGCCTACAGAAGTCCTGGAGATAGCTCCATCTTGCTCACAGTAGGTGTTACATTAGCTGCTCAAACCATATTCCAGTAAATTAGAGCTGGGCTGATTTAGACAATCACCGGGTCATTCTTTCCTCCAATTCCCAGTCTCACACAGAGATAACAGCAGCTGGGGGAAAGCAGGGAGGTGGACGAATAGCAGTTTGCTTGCTTATTAGGGGTTAGATGCAGTCTTGAGTCTGTGATTTGCAGAACACAACTGATACCAGCAACAAAAGCCTCAAAGTTAAATGATACAGTATTTGTTTCAGGTCTAATAAAGACATTTAAACAAACGCCAGGCACTTTCTTCCTCAGAGGCAAGTCAATGCGTTAAAATGCCTTTATAAACTGGAATGAAACCTATGGTGAGCGGGAATTTAGGGGTGAAACCTGGCCAGTCCACAGCTGGTCCGTGGTACACATGGGAAAGCATGGCCAGAGCCCTGGACTAGGTGTCAGGCCACCTAGTCAGTGGTGTGTGCTAGGTGACTCCAGATGTTTGTACGCTTCTTCATATCCTCTAGCTATCATAAACCTTTTGCAGCATTTTTGTACATCACCTTGTGCCAGAGGAACCTGACTTTGTTTGGCCTGTGAATACAAAAACAAAATGCTGTTACTGGAGTGAGTGATCTGACCTGCTTGTGTTGGCTAGTGAGTAAGCAAGAGAGCTTACAACCCTTCTGAAGTCCTTTTATGTGATTTGGTTTTTTCTTCAGTCAGAAATGTGTACTACATTCTTTAGGAACTGGGTAAACTGATATCAGAGAAGTGTTGTACCAAGGAGTTCTGCAGGTGTTTGGAGGCCTTTTTTGGCCTACTTTAAGCCTCCAGTCCAACAAAATATTAAGCAAGTGCTTAAATAGAAGAATCTGCCTTAGGGTCTGTGACTGAACAGACTGCTTGAAGCTGAGCTGCCACAGTGCCATGCAGAATATGGAGAGGGGCTGATGCTGCTCCCCAAGGCAGCCAAGCCATGACCTCTTTTTCTCACATTGTAATGTCCCTGGCAGTGTAAAAATGCAGCACAAATGCTCTGAAAAGCAGTGACTGCAGGGGTGCAACAGCTTCAAGGGATTAAGAAGTGGGAGGAAACAGCAGAAGACAGGAACCAAGGTGATGTGTTGCCTGTAATTTAAAGGGAAAAACACTGTTTGTTTAGTTCTGGAGGATTGGTTGCTGCTTACCTTGATGTTTTCAGCTCTGGTGTGAAATGCTGTATTTCTGAAGGTATGTCCAAGGCAGGGAGCTGCTCTAAGCTTCAGCATACAAATAGAAAGGGCACCACAGAGATAGAATTATTTATCTATCTATTCCCATTGCTCTCTTTAAAACTCACTGTAATGACGTTGCTATGACCCAGGCCTCTATAATATGTGCCTCAGGTAACACAGATTGATATATAAATATCTGAGTTTATTACACTTGAAAGACCTTTTGAAAACTCAGGGGGAGAGAAAAATTGTAGGACCTAATCTACCATCCCTGAGGGAGAAAATTAGCCCATGGGTAGTGCTAAATGATATAGCGGCATTTGGATGCTGAAGGAAGAGAGAATAATTTATGAAGTGGGTCAGCTCTGTCCTGGGGAGAGGACTGAGGCTAAGTGGGATTCAGCTGTGAAGCCCCAGTTCTCAGCATGCTGCCCTCTCGGGATGACACAGGATCTCCTTAAATCCTGCTTGTCTTTATGTAGTCCTGGGCTGGGCTGCAGCCTGCAGTCCTCTTTGCCCTAATGTCGAGTGCTGTGTGAGATTACACTAATGTGAACACAAGCCTTTGGGACCAGGTAATCAAAGAGCAATAGGGACCGTGTATCAGCAGGCACAGAATCAGATTAAGGTTTTACTGGGAATAATGTAGAAACCCCTCACCTCCCTACCTGCCTATGCCCTGGGCATTTTCAGATGGTTGGGGTGGAGACTGAACATTTCTCCCTGTTGCCATACGCCATCTGCAGAAAACATTCAATGCAATGAGAGTGATAGTTCCCCTTAGCTGCCTGTTCTGCCTCGTTCTGGTGGTGAGCTCTGCTAGTCTGATAAATTTTTCTCACATGCTACATCATGTTGTATCCATGATTATAAAGGTGCTTGCTAGTTGTAAAGTTCTGAAGGAGTCATTTTGAGTTATGTTTAAAACTGACAAACATGGTCATGCGGTTTGCTTTTGGGCACCGACAGTTATACCAGGGACTGGCTGGACTATCAGGCCTCCTCTGTTACTCTTCAACTTGCATGGCTGCTCATGTGCATGTAAAATCCTCCTGTTTTGAGCTGGTAGCATTTCATGCTCTTTTGTTTTAGCACAGCAGAGACCTGAGGTCCAGGGCATGGCGGATGAACAGCCATTGCTTTCAGGGCTCCTGTGAAATCAGGACCTCTGACTTGTAAGTCTAGCCACTGCAACTACAGCAGTTACCCAGTGGAAGATCCCTTTCCCTGGGGCTTTGCTCAGGCACGGACCTCCAAGCGTGAATGGACCTACAGTGGCAACATTTCCCTCTGTGCTGGTAGCTGAGCCCTGCTAACCCCAGTGAAGTGCTATGTTAATGGAAGCAGAGACTTCCAGGGGTTGGCATGGTCACAAGGGGATTCTCGGTGGCACAGCAGCATCGATTAAGGACCAGACGTTTTTAGCAGAAGCTGGAAGCACAGATGTAGCCCGAACTGCATTAACTGATAAAAAGAAGTGCTTCTTCACGTACTACATAATTACTGAGAAACTCATTGCCACAGGAAGCCATTGAGGCCAGGCACTTAGCAAGAGTCACCATAGGGGTGGACACTGCTACAGATGGCAAAAATATGTAAAAATACATTAGCTAATGGTGATAAATTTTGCTGCAGGTTTATTAAACTATGCATTTAAGCCGGTCTGCTCCTGGTAGAGTCCAGGATGGTACTTAATGTGAGGAGGAGAGTGAGCAGACAGACATTGGATCTGATGCAGTTTGGCAGCCCCTCCAAGGGGCAGTATGTTTGACAAGGACCTGATCCTTGTACCTTTAGCTGGCTCAGTGTCATCGTTCTGTCACTGTGCCTCTCCCCTTTGTAGCAAAAGAATCTTCATAGTTTGTGAACAATAAAAGTGGGAGCACAAAGGTGAAACCAGTTTTCTTCCCTCTAAAAAGGAATACATTTCCCAGATCGTTATGTTTTTGGTTCATGTGCTGAGGGTTTCTCTCCCTGGGAAGTTTTTACAGTAGATTGAATCTGATCATTGAAAAACTCATCTGGAAAACAGGTTAGATTCAAGTATGAAATGCCTCCCTCCCTCCCTGCTTCCCCCTTACTTCCTCTGTGTACACCCAAAGAGAAAAACCTGATGGTAGATTTAGCAGGTTTTAATTATCATTTACTGCCTAGGTGAAGTCTCAGGCCTCTCTTTCTGGATTAATCTCCAGAGAATGGGTCTTAACTTCTCATTACCTGCTTGAGGTGAGTGGGTGATCAAGGCATATATTTTCCAACAGAAGTTGTGGGTTTCTCTCATGCCTCCTGAGCTTCCAGTTCAGTGTTGGAGGGATGATGACCCTCCTTTTAATAGCTGGATTTGTCTTCATTCCTGCTTTGGTTATGGATTGAGAATCTGGATTTATGCGTTCCTGTGTGCTTATCTTTCAAAAGTGTAAAATATGTGTAGAGATTGGAGGGTTCCCATGTGGGAATAAACAGTACAATAACGTTACTGTGGCAGGAATGTTACCGGTGGGAGGAAAGAGGAGCCATGTACTCTGAGCCCTCAGCTTTCAGCCCAGTGTTTGCAGTTGCAGAAACTATTTTCTCCTGTGCGGATGCTTCCAGCTACAGCAATTCACCCACTGACCTTTTGTCCCTGTGCTCCTGAAAAGTTTGGCATCCCTGTTTAATGGCACAACAGATAGCTAATGCCAGTACTGGTGTTGGCATGTTGCATTGCCCCCCAGAGCCCGCTGCTTTTCTTAGTGGGAGGGGAGTTCACTGCCCAGCCCAGCTGGTCTTTCTGTGTAGACAGCAAGCAGCAGTGGTGGCAGCTCGGTCAGCTTCCCATTAGGAAATGGGGTGAGATCACAATCTCATTTCACCTCTTGATTATTACCAACCTGGCCTGGATCTGGATCTGAACCGGAAGAAGGCTCTTCTGTACTTTACCAGCCCTTGCTAGTGGGCAGTCTTCAACAACAGCCTTTCGTATTAATATACTCAGTAACAGATACAGTCATAGGATGAGAGTCTTTTAGGTAAAGACTATAATTCATACTTAAAACAGAGGCTATAACTTGAGTGTTAACTGAATCCAAGAGGTTCCTGTGTGTGTTAAGGCTGATCCCTGTGCATTATGGGAACTTGATCTGATCACAGACACATAATGCAAAATGCAAAGACAGTGGACTTGATTCTGTTAGTGTAAATACTGGGGTCACCCTGATGCAATGAGCCAAATAAGTGGCAGCTGGGGGTTGTTCTGGTGGTCAGGGTAAACAATGTGATGAGCAGAAATGAATGTGTGAACAAGAACATATTTAGCCCTTCTGGCTGTGATGGAACCCTGCAAAGGTAGTGAGCAGGAGAAATAGGTGTTCCAGCTAAATGTAGATATTATTCCTGTAAGGTGAATCTCAAACATCCCACATCTTTGCTCACTTTCACCTAGCACAAGCTGCTGTTACAAATTATAATGATTAAATTTGCTCCTCAAGATACAAATCAGGACCCCAGGGAGCTAGGAGATAGCAGACACCTAAACAGGAGATGGCAGTGGCAGGCTGAGATCCTGACATGGCCTTGCCAGTGTAGAATAGGTGCCGGCAGCAGCGTGGACATTAGCACATGCTCTGTGAAGGCAGATGAGTTCTGGCAGGAGGAAACTTCTCCTTACTTGTGTTGAACATGCTGATCTATGTTCCTAGCAGCCAAAGTCAATCATGCACCTCTGTAGGGGTCTGCACTGAGTTGTGTATGGGCAAGCAGGAGATTGTCTCTGCCCAAAAGATGCAGTGGGGCAAAGATGAGCCTTTAATTGTCAAGCACCAAGGACAAAGTTAAGTCAGACCTTGCAGGAAGCTGTTGAAAGCTGCTTGCACACAAAGCCAGGCCCAGCCTGCACCAAAATGTTCTGTAAGAGTGCTGGAGGATGGTTAGATTTAACATGTGAAAGCTGCCCTGTCAGTGCCTGCTTTTATTCCCTGCACTGCAAATGCTTGTTCTGGTTATAAATGGATCCATGAAGAATTTATTTCTTTTGCTGTTTCTGGGTTCTGTATTCCCCTGCTTAAGTTTTAGAGTACAGAGGGATATCACTCTTGCTTTTTGTTTTGCTGTCCATCTCCTTCCTGTGCTCTTTTTCTTTCCCTCCTACAGCAGAGCCATTTAGGCATCCATAAAACTCCAATAAAATTTTCTCTCCCACATACTTTTGCAAGAGCAGAAAAATGTCTGTTTCACTTCACAGACATTTTGATGTGGGGGGAACGGACTTTATATTAAAAAAGTGAACAGTGAGTAAAATAAGCATGGAGAGAAAGGGCAGCTTTCGCAGAGCCGATGTACTCCCACCAGCTCACCTTCAGAGCAATTATGCCATGTAAATCTCCCTTTTGCAGAAAGAGCCAAGAAAAGCCAAAAACAGCACTAGTCATTTCAGCTTGTGTCCTGCATGGACAAATAGCCTTAGTATTAACACAGCTTGGCTGTGGGCCAGATGCCTGTGCGTGGAAACATATTTAAACCATTGAATAAGCAGGGTATAAACAAGAATTTTCAAAGTTTGGTGTTTTTTGCAACTCCAGGCAATGCGAATTAGAGTCTACAGTTATTAAGTTCCCATCTGGTGGCTTCTTTATGAAGGAATGATATTTGCATGTTTCCAGCAGAGAAAAGCTGGTTTTAGCTCAGATAAAATGGAACATTTTGCGATGGTATGGGAAATAACAGATGATGCTGATTTTAGCAACTGGGGTTGTAGGTTTCACCAGCTGCCCTTTAACAAAAAAATTATTTATCTTTAAGTAAGGGGAGCCAATGTTTTTCCTAGTACCCTTAACACCCATTGATTTGGAAGACTTTGGCCAGAGGAAATGATGGCATCTCACAGAGAAAGGAAATAGCCCATCAGGTCATTTTTTGGATATGTCAGCTCTTGGTGTGGTTTGGGTTTTTTTTTTTTTTTTTAATTTCAGCAAAGTGCAGGGCTGGTGTAGCCATAGGTTACCAAAACACGAAAGGGCCTGATTATTTTCTTTCTTGTTAGTGGTTAGCAGGAACGATCTGCAGCTGTTGCACTGTATTACTGCTGTGGGGATTGTTAATATTCCAAAACATACAAGGCAGGAGCTGCATGGCTTAACCGAGAAGGAAGCCAGTGCCTGGCTTGTTTTGAACTATCCTCTTCCACCACTGCAAACTGAATGTGGTTCTGAAAGCAGGCACAGGTTTCTAAACCAGCCTGTTCAGGCAGGCACTGCCAGCGTAGAGCCTTGAAAAACCATAAATACAGCTTGGGCAACAACTGAACCACACTGCTGCTTAGACACAAGTGCTTTCCCACCCAAACAGCTGGTCTGCTGTTACAGCTAAGAGCAAGGGGGAAAGTAAAGCCCCAGCAGAGCTGCAGCTTTGAGACTGTAGCAGGAGGCTGTACCCAGGCTCAAAGCAGTGCCAACATCATCCTCCCCACCTTGAACTAAGTTTAGCAAATGCAGTGTAATTAAGGGGGGGAAACGCATGGTATTTTGCACGCGGGCAGTGAGGAGTGTTAGCTGTGTGTTAGCTTCAGCAATGGACACAGCTATCTGAACATCTGTTTGCATACCCTGTTTGAAGCCTAGCAGCCTAGGTGTAACAGCTTCAGTATTGCACTATATTGTATAACTCTGTAAGGGTGGCATGTTTTTTTATAGTAATGTGAGCTATTTGGAGCCTTCTGATGGTGGAGTGTTTTAGAAGGCAGCAAGTCTGCTATTCCTGAAGAAGATTGCTGGCCTGCCTCCAAGTCTTATAAGATCATTGGGGTGTCACTAGGTTTGAATAGGGATGCTGTAGTGGGATTTGGAGGAAGATTTGTCTTCGCCATGCTCCTGCTCTCCTCCGTTGTGGTAGGGAAAGGCACAGCTCATGGTGGGTTTGAGACTTGCCAGTGGTGGTAGTGTCTGAGAGAGCCCATGTTTGGGAATTCCCTTGGCTCCTTTCTCTTGCTCCTGTCCTAAAAATGAGGTCAAATCCTTCCTCCATCACTGAGAAGCCTTGGACTGGCTCTGTGCACAGTGTTGTAGCCTACACCTTTCTCCAGGACCATCCTGTGCAGCTGGGCACTAGCCTGGAGATTAGCTCAGCTGGTGGTACCTGGTCCTGGAGTAAGAGTGATATTGCAGTTCAGGCCTGCAAATACATGCATGGCTGCAAGCTGAAAGGGCAAAAGGAGTCAATTCTCTGCAGTGTACTACTGAGGGCAGTTCAGTCAAACTTTTCTCCTTCTTGCCTCCTCCAAGGTTTTCTGTTCATGATAAAACATATGAAGCAACAAGTCTGCAGTTCTGAATGGCCTGGGAGCTGCTCTTGCCAGAGATATGAATACACAGACAGTGTTCGAGAGCTCAGCCAGGTATATGTGATCTGGACCCTGTAGGTTGCCTCCTTCCAGGTCCTGACGATGGAGAGTGCTGAGCCACTAAGCTTATTTCATTTTTAACCACAGCCCAGCAGATCTCACACTGTGCTTGAGGCTGGCTGGGCTGCTCTGCAGATGATCTTGCGATGTTATGACAGTCCAGAGAGCCGTTATTCTGAGCGCTTGCCAATCACCAGACTGCTGCCAGTCTGTGTCAAATGAAGCATCCCAGGCCCTGTCACATTAAATCCAGCAGCTCTTTCGTTTAGAGCGGAGCGGATTGTTTATTTGTGTTCCCTCCCCTCCTTTTGGGATGCCACACTCAATCATCTCCGGGGTTTGGTCTGCCCGTGCAGAGCCTGTAACCACAGTGAAGCTCAGTGCCCCTTAAAAAGCCCCTCATCCTTGGGCAAGCAATGCTGTTGACTGTTTTGCTGTGGTATTCTTTTGCAAAGAGATAGGTGTAAATAAGGGGGAAAGCATGGAATACTGGTATAGCTGAGAGCATGGTTCCAGGTCAGTCCTTGCCAGTCATTCACACCAGTTCAAGGGCAGGGTGTCTCAGCCTGATGAATCACACAGCTGCTGTGCTCTGTTGTAAATGAGAATAAAAGATGCAGAGTAGTGTCACATGTGTTTGCACCAATCAAGCCTATGTAGCACCTCTGTGCCTCAGTTTCCCTGTCTTGAAAATGGGAGGGGTGAGGAGTAGTGCAGTCTCTGGAAAGGGGAAGATCAAGCCAGGTGGCACGCTGCAACCATATGGAGGGATGGAAATGAGAATGGTGGGTTGTGTGGCTTCAGATGAGGATACACAGCTTGCTCACTTTCTCTGCAAGCATTGGGGTACAGAGCTGAATTTTTCCAAGGCAGCATTGCAACTGAGCAGGTGCCATCACTGTTGCTCCCAAGAAGCTCCTACCCTCTGCAACATCTCTGTGCCACACCACCAATCATGACAGTGCTGCAGGAGTCACGTGGAAGGAGTGGGAGTGCTCTTGGAGCATGGGTGTCTCAGCTATGCTGCTGCTCTGGCAGAGGTGACTCCAAGAGGAGAATTGTCCAATTCATGCAGGGGCTACAGATGGAGGGTGCAGAGAAAGGTCTGTACAGAATGGAGAAATGAAGGGAAAAATTGATGAGCTGGCTGGAAACATGATTATAGGGAGGAACCAGGATCCTGCACACAATATTCCTTTTTTATCAGTTCAGATTCCCCTGTCCCTGCAGGAAAGCCTCTTGAATGAAGTCTCTGTGTGTGTATAAAGGCTGTGAAGATGGGTCAGCTTCAGTTGCCATCTTAGCTTGGGAGAACAGGAAAAAGGGGGGTTTAAAATTTTTTTTAATTTATAATGCATCTGCAATAAGAGGTGGTTCACTTCTTGTCATTGCTTGCTTTGGTGTTTAATTTGCCTCCTGTAGGATTTGAATTCAGATGTTATGATGGGTTTTTTCCCTTTACAAGAATTAAAAGCAAATGCACAGTTAAAAGATGGAATTCCAGGGCTTCCAATCATTTGACAGAATGAAGTCTGCAAGCCAAATTAACTGAGCTTCCTCATTACTGTCATCATTTTGCATGCTGGCTGAATGCTCTTGAATTTAGCCCTGATCCATTACAAAAAATATTTTCTTTACCTTTCTTGCAAGGGGACCCCAACCTGATTAAAAGCAAAAGAGGTTTTAACTGTGGTCTTCTTCCCCTTGAAGAGTGGCTTTATCTGTGGCTGCTTGTTTCACAAGATAATTTATAGTTATTTCATGGTTATTGTGCAAATTCATGGGAAGAGTTTCCCTATGCATGAATGAAGATCTCTTCAAGGAAGCAGGATGCTTACTGCTTTTAAGGACTGTCTTCTAACAAAACCTTACACAAATCCCCATTTGAGGTGTCACTTCCATAGCGATGTCTCTTTAAGAAAGAATAATGATAAATCTAGCTTCATTATCCAACATATCTAACAGTCAGCCCAGTGACATCCTTTCCTTTCATTACACGGAATAGAGATTGACTCATTGGGTGGCTCTGCTTTCAGTTGAAACCACATACAGTAACTGGAAACCCAGGGAGACTCTGCAGTCTCCATGGAGACAGCACACTTACAACTTAATGTGATCAACAGATGCTGCAATAATCTTGAAAGATGGAGAAAATGTTTCAAACCGAGTGTTGTTTATGGTGGTTCAGTGGATGTTCAAATTTGCTCTGTTATGACTGGGCTCCATGTAAACGCACACTCTTCTGAAAACACGCAGATGTGTGTATTGAGGGAGAAATCTCTCATGTGGATAAAGTAACTAGGAAGTGGGCCACTGCTTTTCTGTTCTCAGCATCTGCCCTTGAGAAGGTCACCGTAACTTCCTTTTCTATCCCAGTTTATCTGTTAAAATGGGGCAGTGCTAGTCATCCAGTTAATGGCTACAGCATCTTTTATGCTCTGGGGTAGATAACTGTAATGAGATGAAGCTGGTAGGATTCTGATGAATGAGTCTATAATCTCAGTGAATTGAGTAGGGATCTCCCTCTGTGCAGTATGACCTAATGTTGCAGCTGACGTCAAGACTTCCAGAGCAGATTTATACTAATGTTTCATTTTCCTGTGAAACCTCTGAGTGATCATTTCCCACTGAATCTTAGAAGCTGTTGTAAAGAAATGATCTGTTTTCTGCCTTCCCTTCTCTGATACTGGTGTAGCCCCCATTACTGTCACATCTGGACCCCTTGCATCAGTCCCAGGGGTAAGGAGTCGCAGTGCTCCCCAAACAGAAGGAAGGGCATGCAGATGCTAGTCCTGCATCAGAAAAATTCCAGGAGTGTAACTATTGGAGAGGATGGTCCAGATGCAAGTATTGGCTCAGCCTTCATTTCACTGATTGCTGGGAAGGTATAAATTCATGCTGTACTTGCTTGTTTCTTATTCTTTCCCTAAGCATCCTCTGCTGGCCGCTCTTGGAGATAGGCTGCTTGGCTGGAGGGACACTTGCTCTGAATTCCTGTTTTGCTCTTAAAACCTAGTGGCTGTGGAGAGTGGAGGGATTTTTGTGTTTTTCCTTGTTCATGGGGTTTTTCATGAGGGAGGATTAATTTTTGGTAATACAGTGGCATTTAGAGCTGTGCAAGGTGCTTTACAGACACAGGGGGAGATGCAATTACCTGCTGAGAAACTGAGAGCAGTCTATAAAGGAAAGGTGACCTAGACCAGTTTTATATGGAAGAGATGAGACTATCAGCTGTGGCAGGACTGCCCTCAAAGGCAAAGGAGGCTGGTTGAGGTGTCTGTCTGTACCTCTGTTGCCCCAGCTCACAGCTCGGTGCCTTTGCTGACATGCTGAGCAAGGGGATGTGAGCTTTCTGGTGTTAGGGAGCACTCAGGCAGTCCCTTCTGGTGGCAGAGTTGTGTAGCTGAAACTCTCTGCAGACAGGCAGCAGTTGGTGACTTCATCTACACAGCTACATTAAGGAGAGGGCATCTTTCCAGTCTAAGCATCCTGCTGGAAATCACCTACAGAGCCTGGATGCAGTCAACAAAGCAGGGTGCAGTCCTACCTCCCAGTTGCTGTTCTTTCTTCCCACCCAGGGCCAAACTTCCTTGCTTGCAAGAACCTTACTCAACCAGGCTCCTAGGCTGGACTCTTGCCCTTGATAAAAGGTGCTCAGCATTGTGAACTCTCCCCTCCCATGCACCTGGGGGTCAAGAGTTTCCAGGCAGAAACTGTCTGTCGACACTTTTTGGGCATCCACCCTTGGAGAGATCCTTACCCATGCAGTCCAAGTCAATGGGCTGGTTTCCATGTCACTGTACATGCACATGCAAGGAACTGTAACGCATAGTGCAGCCATAAATATCAGTAAGAATTATTTATCAGGGTGTGTCTCCAAATAATGACAGGAGTGCATCTCTTCCAAAAAGAACAGGATATCTAATTCAGTGAAAGGAATTCCTCGATGAAGTCTCAGATGGGTCCGTAAGATCAGACTGATTATTTTTTGAAGCTTTCGTTGCTCCGAATAAAGCTGAAAATTGAATTAGCTCAGAGAGAGACAGCCCTGGCCAATCACTCAGGGAAGCTGAAGGACAGCTTATTGATTTTCATGTTTCAAAAAAAATTAAATGATATCCCTTTTTGTTATTTAAAATGCTGCTTAAGCAATTTAGTAATGTGATGTTGGAGGCCAAGTTCCAGGCTCTGTATCAGATGGAGAGGGGGATATTTCTCTTGACAAGAGAGCTAAGAGGAAGAAAGATTTAGTGTAATTGCCTTCCCTTCCAAATAATTGATGATGCCAAAAGAATGGCTATATTTTGCCAGCTTCCTTTCCTACATACCATTTATTAAAGATATAGTAATTAATTATGTAAATAGTTGATTTATAATCAACAACTCTGGTAGTTAATTGATTTTTTTATGTGTGAATTTATATGATGGGAAAATACTGATAAAGTGATTATACTGTCCTGCCAGGCTGCAGCACCCTCTGGGAGAGGAGGTGGTGGTCCAGTGAGTCTCAGCAGATGGATTTTTGGTCCTTTCATTGGAAATTTAACCCTTCTCCATCCCTGGAATGAAACTGGTAGTCAAGGGATCCCATCTGCCCAGAACTGACTCTTTACTCCAAGGATGTGTGGAAAGCAAGCATCTTCCAGGAACTGCTGTCTTTTTTAGTTAGAAATGAGCTCTGCTTAGCTGGTTCGGAAGGGGCTGGGTGGAGAATGCCAGCCATTTCCCAACCCTCTGCAGAGCTTCTTGGATTAAACTGTAGTGCATGATTTCTCTCCCCTGCTGCCCCACCCCTTCCCTTTGTATTTTTTCAGGCAAATCTTTCAGAAATAGCTCTTAATCAAATGAATGTGCAGTTATAAATAAAATATCTTCTCCTCCCTGTTCTCCCCTCCAACCTCAAATCTTGAACCTTTGCCCAAGCAGGAAAATGGGAAATGCTTCAAAATGCAAACACTGGCTATAAGGTGCTGGTTTGTGCTGTGCTCATTTCCAAGGGCCCCATCCCATATGGGGAATGGCTTGACAGCACCTGGGTGGTCTTAACCCTTCAGCATGGAGGGAGGGAAGGTTTAGTGTGAGCTGAGTCTCCTTAAGCCCTTCCATCCCAGTGGCTGCCAGTGTGTGTGTGGGGGGAAGCTCTTTGTCTCTTTCTCCCTCTCCCACTCTCTGTGGTGCTGCTGGGTTTAGCATCAGCCACCTTGAGCTCATATAAAAGCCTCCCATCACCCTTGCTGGACAAGAGGCTCATGCATTGGGCCTAGTCTCTCCCTTGTATGCTGCAGGTGATTTGGGAACTTAGGTGGTATGTAAATCTGTGCCGTGCTGCCTGAAGTTCCTTGACCTTCAACTAAGACCTGAGCTGCCTCTTCTCTGTGATGAGTCGATGCTATTAATTGGAAATCCAATTTTGGAGGGTGGCCAGGCTAATGCTGAGCCAGCATCACTTGGCTCTGCAGGCAGGATATAGGACATGCCTTGGTCTATCTATAGCTGGGGAAAGTCAGCTTGTTCTCTCTTATTGCAGGGGAAAGTGGGGTAAATAGGTCCCACTTCCTACCTTACCAGTCTGGCACCTCACATGGTTTTAATTTTTCCTCTTACTAACCTGTTGCAAGATGAACTGCATAACAGAACTGCTGAGCAAAGACTTTTATGTGATCCCTGTCAGCACACAAAGCAAAATGGCATCAGTCCTCTGCAAGCAAGGCATCCCATTGAGGTCCCTCCAGCATTGGTGGAGGGCAGTCACTGAGTGTCCTTCCACCCTAAACACCAACCTTAGGGCAAGTTCATTTGCCCTCTGAGGGGCTGATCCTGCTATCCCTTGGTTGCAGAGGGAGACATGATTCAGAGCACTGTGGTGAACTGCTTGATGTGATGGCAAATGACCTGCTCCTGGGAGCGCTCACTGCTCACGTGTGGCACATGAGATCATCCCACTCCCATGTCCCAGATGGGGGATTCTTCAGTGTATCCTCAAAATGCAAAACAGTTGTAGCGCTGCCTTTCAGAGGAGCCTGTTGTGTTACATCACCTGAGGGGTAAACAAGACACGCAGGCCCTGGTGAGCAGTTTCTCCAATCCCAAAAGCCATGCTTAGCAGAGACCTCCCAATCAGAAAAGCAGCTTTTACTGACATCTGAGTTGAAGGCTGATTGACACCATGTGTCAAACAGCAAAGAGCAGGAGGTGAGCAACAAGACAACACTTTTCTCAGCTGAGAGAAGGGTCTGCTCTGGCTGGTGCTTGACTGCAATCTCCAAATTTATTTGTGATCCATCCAGTATTCCTGTTTCTTGATCCCAGGGTTTAAGCATAGTGCAGAAAAAGAAAGGCAAAGGGCAGGCTGTGACACAAATGGGAAGCAGACAATAGTGAGAAAGCAAAGCTGGACAAAGATTGGCACGGAGGACAGGGCTAAATGCCAGGTATGGACATAAGGCTGGTGACACAGACATTCACTGCTGCCTCACATGGGATATTTCATGTAAATACTCTGCCCTCCCTTTTTTCTGCTTAGGTTGGACGACCTCAGGGATGCACTTTGCATGGGTATATGCATAGCTCATGGTGTGGAGGGGCAGGGAAATGCTGCAGTGGTCTAAGAGGCAGTGGTAGACTGTCCTGATGGTCCGTCCTGGGCTGAGATGCAGCGCAGTCATGTATCACAGCATCAGCAATCAGCACTGAGATGTGAGAGTGGCTGACAAGGGCTGTGCTGAGCCAGAACTGATCAATTCCAATCTGATTAATACTAACTGTTTATAAAGTATGTCAGACCCAAATGTGTATCCAGTATTAATTAATCCTCTGAACTGCCCTGGGAAATAGGGAAAAAGGAAATATTGTGTCTATTTTTAAAGAAAGGAAATAGTTGGGAGTAATTGATTAGGTGGTGCTTAGAGCTTGTGGGTTATTTCTGCTTCTCCATTTGTCTTGGATATTTGTAGGGAGGTTTGGTGGGCAGGGCCCAGCTTTCAAGTCCAGCACTTGGGGAGGGCTCATCTGCACACTTGGGCTCTGCTCCAGGAGGTGCAGAATGACTGATTCATTGCAAGTCCCTATCACATCGTTAAGGAATTCCCTGCTACTGGGTCTGCATTCAGAAAGAGGCTACGCCCCTAGCAGGAGGCTGCCTGTCCCCTGCAGGTGCTTTGTTCTGGCCAACAGGCATGGCAGGCCACTGTGGATGCCTTCAGGGCCACACAGGAGTGAGAAGGCTGCTAATACATGACCAAGCTCCCTGCAACGCTAGAGGAGCTAAGGAGAGGAGTTGGGGCTGTCTCTTCAGACACCAAAGCCAACTACAATGGTTTTGGAGGTGAGGGAATCCAGCTCAGTTTGGTCTGTGCCACTGGGAGAGCTTGCTGCGTTATCAACACAGGCTGAAAAGACCCTCTCTGCTCCAAAGGCTGTTGCCTTGTGTACAGCCTTTCTGTTTCTTTCCAGGTATCATTGTGTTATCTCCCATTTTTGTCACATGACTGAGACAGCAGATGAAACTGCAAAATCTGGGCCTTAGTTTTAATTTTAATCAGGCTTTTGATTGATGCAGTAAAGCCAGTAGAAACCTTTGGTGCAGGCACAGCTCTGTGACTCTCACACAGGGCATCACATTGTATGTCCTGCCAGCTTTGAGGGTTCCTGGCAAAGAGCTTCCAGACCCTGCAGGTGGGAGCAATAAGTTTTTCAGCTGCTTTGGCTAAACACATGTGAGTTCCAGGGCCCTCATTTGGTCTCTGTGTGTAGCCCCAGTGCATCGATGTGGATAGAAATCGATGTCAAAACAATAGCACCTTAAACAGCCCAGTTGAATACTTGGGAATCCCTCCAGAGCTCAGACTAGACCCTCTGCTGCTTGTGACAGCCCTGTGAATAAACAGAGTACTTTCTTTTCCATGCTGGGCAATCCAGGGCCTTTCACAAGCACTAGAATTTGCATAAAACACTTAAAACTCACATAAATAAACCTAGACAGCCAGATCTTGCAGGAGCCGAATGAAGTCATAAAGCTCTGGGTTTTAATTAGTCTCTTACCCTTGCTATATCAAACGATCATCATTGCTCATGTCAAACCGGTGCTTATTCTAGGATATAAAAAAAGCCTGAGTCCCGTGACAGGGCTGAGGGATATAAAGGTGGAGGAGAGAGATGAACAGCCATTTGGGCCTAAATGGTTCCTGGGCTGTGGTTTCTCTGGCACAGGGCTTGCTTGGGGCTTTCTAGCACAGATGGACCAGAGTTTCCCTCCTTGTTTCACTTAGGGGCAGTGGGGACAGGGCAGAGAACTCCAGGGAAGGATTTGCACCCCCAGCTATCCCAGCCTCGTGTGCTCCCAAGGAGCAGAGCAGGGCCGGGGGCAGACCTGGCCTAGAAACAAGAACTGTGTGGCAGGTTCCAAGCCAGCCCCAACTGAGGGCAGTGCAAGGCGGCCTCATGTACCCTCCAGACGCTGGCAGCCACTCGGCATCTGGCAGACAAAGCTTGTGGGTTTTTTCCTCCTTCATGCTGCCATCCATGCAAGCACAGGTGGTAGATACAGAGCTGTTGTTAAGGGTTATTAAAGATCAAATTTTTTTTTTTACTCTCCTCTTGATTGATGCCTTAATAGACCCATCCAGATGTGATAAGGTCAAATTTAAATTTAATCAGTTTTGTTAATTTTTTTTTTTTATTCCTGGGTGATGTATAAACACACTAGAGTGTTGAGAAGGTACTGGCAGTGGGGGAGCCTGTGATAACTTTTTCCCTCAGCTTCTGTCCAAATCGTTTTAATGACAGGCTGCTGAGCTGTGGGGTTCCAGAGCTTTCCAGGAAATCCTGGGCATGGAACCTTTCTTGATCAAGAAATTCCTATGAAACACTAGAAAATTCAAAGAATGCCAGGAAAATTCCCAGCTGAGAAATCCTTGAGAGCTTCTAGACCCAGGAATTCCTGGAAAGCACCAGAAAATTCCTACAAATTTTCCACAGCACAGCATCAGATCTTGCTCTAAAATAGGTCTGAAAAAGAGCACATTGTCAAAGATTCGTGCATCCTGCCCTCAGCTCTGTAGCTGCCTTGTGCTGTTCCTCTTTTGGGAGGTGAAGAGGGGTGGTTTCAAGAAGGGACCTTGCAGAAATCCAGGTGCCTGGTGTTGGTAAGCCCTTTTAAAAGGATTAGCCCTGATTTCTGCTTGCCTCAGTTCTTCCACTTGGTAAAGAGAAGTCATAGCGTGGGAGGATGATGTTTTTTTGAAGTGCTGCTTAGTCATTTGGTCACATTGACAACTTCTGGGTTCATAAATGCCAGTGAAATGGTGGGGTGGGCAGGACTTGCAACAGACTTCAGGTGAAGTGATAATGTCTTAAACAGCAGTACGATGCTCCAAAACACATCTCTCGCTGCCATCATTTCCTGCCCGTAAGCAGAGCAAGCTCTGCTGCAGAACTGTGCCCTGTGCTGCTATTTGGGACCTACAGTTATGTGGCTGGTGCAGGGTTTATACCTCATTTATTTGATGAGATTGGCTGTTTTTCTTCAATGCTTATGTCTAGAGTCAAGTGAATGCATCAGCCTCAGCTTTCTCTTTTATTATGCTTGTTCTTTTCCTAGTTTTTGCTTTACTGGCCATTCCCATTGCTTCCATCAGGGCAGAGGACGGTGCATGGAGGCATGCTACACTGGGTGCAGGACCTGGAGGAGGGAGGCAGGATGGCCCCTGCCTTGCCAAGGGCAGCTCAAGACAGGAGCAGCTCTAATATTAGGCTCGGGGTACTGTTATGTTAGCTGATATTTAAACAAACATGTAATTGTTAAAATGCCTGCTCTCTGTGCCTTAATGCAAACAGTGCTACAAGAGCAACAGCTTATTAGAACTTGTTTGCATTGGGGATATTTGCAGCAGGTTAGCTACCATGTGTCATGCTGCTGGAGCATGCTAATAGGGGAGTGTCCACACTGCAGCTGAGATGGCTCCAGAGGCTTGGCGACTTGGTGAATGGCCTGGCTGTGGCCAGTGCAGGGTGCCCTGTGTCTTCGCTTGCCCAGAGTATTTCATTGCTAGCTCACTCCCTGGTATAGTTTTGGCTAGTCCAAATACCCTTGTCCCATATGACACATGGGCAGGGTGTAGGGACTCATCCCAGTAGGCACTCTGGCTGCAGCAATGAGGGCTTTTGGGGAGAAAGAGGAAGAGTTCAGCGATATGGCAACTAGTCAAACCATGCTATTTACCCTCAGGCAAAAGACCAATCTGTGTGGCTTGTTTGTTTTACTTTGCTGGGTTTATAGCCACAGCCAAAGTGCCCATGCTGTGGGGAAGAGCTGCCAAGCATAGGCCAGCACTTGGTGGATTGGGCTGTAGTGACTCAGGGCTAATCCACTGCATTTGCCTTGGCACAGAGGTGATGTGCCTGCAGTCAGCTGCATCTCGCTTCTGCAGAGCCCAGGGATGGGGCTAAGCCCTGGTGCGAACAGTGTAGGTCTGGATTTAAGAACAGACTTGGCTCTTACTTGACTGTCAGTGTAGACACATCCTTAGTGTTTTCGTTGCTGGGGGAAACAAACCCTTTGGTGTGTGCTTCCCTTCACACCCTGTGCGGATCCAGCTGTCTCTGCTTTCTCTCTGCTCACAAGCAGATGGCGGAGCGAGAGAGGAGATGCCTCAGGTGAGTCGGGCTGAGAGCCGCATGGAGACACAAGTGTGAAGAGACACATCCTTGCGTTGTCAAAATATTGGGATGTCTAGCTAAACCAGAACAGAAGGGATTGCAAAAGCCACCAGCTCCCCTGGTAACAGCACACAGGTCCGTGTGTAGGCCAGGAGCTGGGGGAGCATGCAAAGGTGGGGGTTAGTGCCAAGCTGCAGGTGGGCTGTGTGCCCTGAAGGCACCCTTGCACTGCAAACAATAACAGGAACATTTAAATGCCATAAAGCTCATTTTATCAGGGAGATGGTTTGTACTGAAAGCGGTTGTTGCGCACAGTTCCTTTGATAGGTCTCGGCAGATAGCACCAATTATAAAATTATTAACAAGCGAATGTGCTCCTTCGCCCAATTAAATGATAAGAGCCAAAGCAAAAGGGCAGATTTTTATCATTATCAGATTACAGGCCCATATTGTGCTGATAATAAAGCAGACACTTTCTAATACGTTACCTCTAATATGGCTCCTTAGATTATTGTTTGGCTGTAGAAGAAATAAAAAGAACTTTGCAAAAGCAATAATGATGCTGGAAGTGTCTTTATCATAGGCCGTTCTAGGGAGCATAACAAAAGGGGCACAAAATGACTCAGGCCGATGACAATGAGGATAATAAGAACATCGGGAGTGGGGAGGGTGCCCACACAGCAGAGCACTGGGCCAGAACATCTTGAGTCTGTTAAAGAGATAAAGACTTAAGAGGGAGTTTGCTTCAATCAGGGAGGCAGTCTTCTGCAGCCTCTGGAAAAGTGAAAAGAGCCACAGGAGGAGGAAGAAAGGAATATTAAAAGATCTTCTGGGGGTGGGAGGAGTGTTTCTCTCCTGTTCTTTTTCCGCTAGAAAGTCGGGTAGGATTTGGGCTGCGGCTACAAATCCGCAGTCCCTCTTTCACTGGCTGAAATCTGATGTTTCAGAGGTGATCAAACATAATTAGGCAGCGTAGTACTAATTCAGCTGCCATGTGATATGTTGAAAGAGGAGAATAGCAACTGCATGGGAGGGGAAACAGAATGAGTTTCCCCTTCCTGACCCTGAAGCAATCATACCTAGAAGCCTGAAAGCTGATTTTATTTTCCTCTCTGCAGGGGAGAGACAGCAGTTTAAGGAAAAGAGAGTCCTCCTCTGTATTTGACTCTGCCTTGCTAGGTGTTAGGTTGTTAGGCTGGTAAAATATGTAGAGGATGTGATTCCCTTCCTGTACTGGCATAAATCAGAAGTCACTCTAGCTGTGCAGATTTACACAAGCTGAGGGTTTGGCTTAACAAAATTATAACAGCATAAAGCTGGTGAGGAGGAAAGGTCAAGCCTGCTGTATCTGTCTCAAAGTATGGTGATATCAGCCATGAAATTGTGATCATGACTGATCAGGGAACCTCATCATTAAGTGATTAATTATTATTAATTATTATTTATTACTGTGGCACCAGGGAGCCCTTGTCACATCTATGTTAAGTTCCCTTGAACCTGGATCCACTCCAAGTTTTCTGAAATCCTTGAGTTTGCAAAGTAGAGCTGCTGATCTCATAGGAANGGGGGGGGGACACAGGCGGAGAAAGGTGTCCTGGAAGGAGCCCAGCAAAGCAGAACTGGCAAATAATAATGTTGTGAAAACGGTGAGCTAAAGTTAGTCTTCTGCTTAACTCGGGGATAGTTCTTTGTGTGTGTATGTATGGTTACAGGCTGAAGTGCTTCTAATTACCCATCCCTAATGATCAGATCAAATTATCTCAGAGGGCTAATTCCAATGAATTTTGCTCTCATTTTCACTGATGTAAATCAGAACTCCTCTCCTGTCAGCAGAGCTGGGCTGGATTTACACCCAACGTAACAGAGGTTGGAAGGCATCTGCACTGAATTCCTGCCAGTTCTTTTCTGAGTCTGCCTGCAGAGACTCCAGAACACAGTGACATTGGCTTTCCTAGGCATCAAAGGGCCACTTGAAAGGCTAATTAATGTTATCTCTGTGCCAGATCAAGGAGGTAAAGGACCGTTTTCTTGCCCTGATGCAGCACCAACATGTGCAGTTTTACAGCCCCAGCCTGTTGGCTGCTGATTCTGCTTTCGTTCCCTGTTATTTACAACCCTGCACACAAAAAGGTCTATTTTATTTATTTGTATGTTTTTGCTTCCCGGGAAGATCTTCAGCTGTGAGCTGAGTCAGCAGGATCTCTAGTCAAACGGCAAGCCTCTTTCCCTGCAAGATACTGAAACCCAGTGATGTTTAGCCTAACGGGAGAGAACTCTTTGCTTTCAGTGTGCCACATCACTCTGTTTCGCCTCCCATCTTTCACTGCAAGCAGGAAGCAGCCCTCTTGAATATAATTTCTATTGAAAGCAAATGGTGTCTATGTCTGATTAGTTCTGGCTTGAGGCTGTATCAACAAGCTCACTGTTGGTCCTGCATTTGCAGCCTGGAATATTTTAGGGCACTTGAGTCTGACAGATTCATGTTTATTACATTAAACCATTTTATCATTGACTCGCCAAAGTGTTATTCTCCCAGCTGGAAAGAGGCAGTGAAAAAAAAAAAAAAGCAGCTACACCACTGGCCCAAGTGCTGACAAAAAGGCCAAATCCTGCAGCCTTCATCTAGACAGAGCCTCTGAAGGCCTAATGCTGTTCTTGTTCAGGACCTGATCCAGCTGCAGTAAGTGCCAGAGCTGTGGTAGGAGAAGGGCCAGGCTGTTATGCTCTGTTGATGTTAATCAGGAAAGACCCCTCTGAACTCAGTGGAATTAGATTGAGACACAACATTGGGGAAGTAAGAATCGAACCAGGCAGGTTCTGGTCTGCTGTGTGGGCCAGGGGCTCTGCTGGGCTCACTCCCAGCATGTCCCTGTCCCCATATAACGAAGACCAGACCCCTTCTCCCCCTCCAGGAGCTGCAGCCGTTTTATACTGCTAACTTCAGCAAAACTTGTCTGTGTCAGCAAATAAGACTCACAAGACAAAGAGGGAGCTGTAAGGGGAAGTGCCTTTGCTTTTATTTTATTCTTTTGCTAAGCCATTTCTGTAACTGCAACTGTACAATCGGAATTAGTCACCTTTTCCCCCCAAAAGTCCAGGGCCTCAAGACAGGGCAGGGTTCTGTTCACATTTCCTCTCTGGGGACAGGGTTTCCACTACACCAAGGCCCCTCTGCTTTACTCTGGCAGCCTACAAAGGTCTTGAAAGGACTGGAAAATGCTCCCTGCCAGCTTCCCTTGCTCAGGAGAACTCCCTGGCTCACACAGGGCTGGCATAAGGCCTCAGTCTGCTGCGGGAGCCTCTGCTCTGTGGGGAATCCCAAAGGGAAGAGCTGTGGGTCTCTCTCAAAACAAAGGTACAAATTTCAAAACATCCTGTGGAAGGGAAAATAACCAGCACCAACCAGAAAAAGGTTTTGAAGCAATCAGACTGTTCCATTTAAAACCAGTCAGAGTCTGGCAGCCTTCTCCATTATTTTTCTTTCTTGTTTAACATCTAAAAGTCTCTGAGGAATTTCCTGGTACATTTGCTCTGCTTCACCACAGGTCTCTGCAGAGTGACTGTAACAAGCAGTGTGTGGCCTGACACTTGACTCTATCATTCTGCCCATCCTGTCATTCTAATAGAATAATCAGAATAATACTTAATATTTTCCAGAAATAACTTCTAAGACTCCTACAGGTGTTTTACCAATGTTATTGGCAGCTGCACACAGGCAGACAAAGGAATGGCAGGTGCTGAAGGTAATCAGAAGTGAGCTGAAAGTTAAGAATTTTAACCTAAACTACTTGTCCATGCTTTCCTTGTCAACAAAGGTGAGAGATACAAACTCCCAGTGTACAGATGTCCTGTGTCATGGGGACAAGTAGTGTTTTGGAGATCAGAGAGCAAGTGGATGCCTGGAGTTGATTACGGCAAAAAAAGGTTGATGCTACTGACCCAGAGCAATTTGGTATGTGGGGCTCCTGCGAACTGTATCTTTACCCTCATTTTCTAGATGCAAGACAGCTAGAGAAGTGACAGGCAGTAGACTGGGGAGTGGTAGGGCTATGATGCACATTAGGCTTTCTGTGTCCCAGGCCAGTTCCTTGTCCGTTAAACAGCACAGCCCTCCTTGCTGCCTGCAAATTGTCTTTCAATCCAAGGCTCTGTTCACAGTCCAAGTCATTTGCAAATTTGAAGAACAGACAATAAAATGGATGAAATCCAATCAGAAACTAAGCAAAGTCCATTAAGATCACACTGGTAACCCCTCATTTAGCTAACCCGTTCTTTAAAGAAACTGGCTGAACATCTGAACTGTGTTTGCTCTGTAGACAGATAACTCTGAAAGTAGAACCTGGTCTCTAAAGAGCTTTAAGCTTTCTTAAAAGGAAGCAAATGACTCCATGTCGTGCCACATAAGACATTAATCTTTAAATGTTATGCAGATGACTGGGGAAAAAGGCCGTTTGTTACAGGAGGGGGGGGGGGGGAGGGGAAAGAGTTTTTT
>VYZV01034993.1:8409-94470 GCA_013401275.1 Pandion haliaetus | reverse complement strand
TTTTTTTTTTTTTTTTGGCTGTGCTGCCAGGAGAGGCAATTCCCATCTGTGGGTTTGATGCATTGTTTCATAAGTAACAGTGTTGGTTTTGCACAAGAGCAGCTCTCAGAAACCATAACGTTTAATGCAGAATGAAATGTGTTCTAGGAGAGAGGTTTTCTTTGCTATTTTTGCAGTCAGTGGAGCAGGATGTGTCTCAGAAAGGTGCTCTTCCTTATGCCTTTCTGATTCTGCAGCAAAGGCGTCATCTGGTTTGTGGTCCTTGTATCAAATGTTGCTCTGTGCACCATAGACCATTTCTAGGATATTTCTGTCTTCAAAAACTGTTGCCATTGCAGAAAGTGAGCCAGAAAACACACACATTGTGTTGTCCTGGGCAAGAGATGTTATTTTTGTTCTTTCTTCTTTGGTATGTCTTCCTCTGAAAACAAAAGTAATTTGGGCTAATGGAACATGCTGTTTATGTACAGAAAAGAGTGCATGGCACTGAAAGTATTGGAAACTGCAGCTGTTGTTAGGATCCTGTATTTATGCTGGCGTAGCGCAACAAGTTCTGGACATAGAGCAGTTTCCCAAAGGTAAGCTTCCCAAGACAGGCAGCAATGCCATGAAACTTGCTCTCCCTCCTCCACTAAATGAGTTGGGTGACCACCGGGGTGGGGAGTTCTACATTTTGCTGCTCGATGCTCTGGCTTCTTGACCACAGTATGAGATACTGTAGACTGCTCTTGTTGGGAGGAAACTGGTGCTGAAGTCAAGAATCCTTGAGGCAATTTTCTTTGAATGGATGTACAAAGGTCTGGTTTTTAGAGCAGGGGAGAAACCCCACAGCCTAAAACAGATCCAAACCTTTCATACATAAACACAACTTGGAAACTTGTTCTGTGTGTCTGCCTCCCCACAAGACGCACACGGTTGTGTTTGACTTTCCTTCTCTGCCCCTTTTCTCACTCCCTCTTCAGGTTAAACGAGGAATCCCCCTCCTCCCTTCCCCTTCTCAAAGCATTCATTCTGAGGGCAGCTTTGCATTTCCTTTCTGTATTCAGTAGATGCATGCGCTTAACTGCAGCTGTTTTATCGAGGAGTAACAGTTGAGAACCTACCAGTTTCTGTGTGGTTTATCCCAACCTACAGTAAGAGTCTGACCTTCCCATGAGAGATGGCTCTGCTTTGCATGCAAGAAATGTTACCAGAATGCTGCTTTACCCTCTGGCATGCTTACCTCTCTACGGGCATTATCAAAGCACTAGTTATCATTGCTATACCTCTCTAGCACAGCTCCTCCTGCTGATAATATTTTTCTCATCTTAAAACAACTTGAACAACCATGACTAAGTACCCAGCAGGTCAATCGGGAATAATCAGGTTTCTGACTGCATCTTTCAAACACAGCAAGGCCTGTAAGGCATCTCCGGGTCTCTGCGTCACACACCCAGGCTTTGGGGGAATTGCCATTAATGGCTGGGAACGTGTCTTGGCTTTTCTCTTAATCTCTTATCACAAGATTAGCTAATGTCTGTGAAGCCCAGGAGGATTGGGTAATGATAAGGGATCATCAGGCGAGATGGAAAGATAAGCATTGTTCTCTAAGAAACCAGCCCTGTTGTGTCTGTCCAAGGAGATAATTATCTCCTGCTCTCCGCAAGTGCTCTGCTCACACAGGCTCCCCTCCCAGAGGCCCTTCGAGCTGCTGCTGATGTCCTCCCACTTGCAATGGGGTGCAGCGGGGGAGTTAGTGCCCAGTTCCTGGCAACTCTGCTGAGAGCTGCAGAGTCTTGCACTTCATGTGAGTGTGTGCAGTTGATGCTCTCCTGCTCAGCCTGGGCCACTCAGGGCTTTGCACAACCCCTGCAGCCTCTGGCTCTGGGATCCCAAGTACCACGTGGGGTTGGAGACCACATTCCTTGTGTGGAGGATAGTTGGCATCGTCAGCCCCACTGGTAAAAGGGGGGATGGAAAAGCCACCTCTCTTTTTCCCTGCTCCACAAAGTGCTGGAAGAGCAGAGCAAACATCCTGCTGGATGTCTGTGTCTCAGCACACCGAATAGTTGGGCAGTCACAGGCGATGGAACAGTTTGAGACATTCCCTTCTATCAGCTGCTCGTAACCTGTCTCAGCTGAAATGTAGTCGCCCACAGTGCGTGCACATTCCCAGCTGTTCCAGTGGAAAATGAGACTGATTCCTCTAATCCGCCTCTCCCCATGACTGTGTCTCAGGGATCCCTGGGGCAATTATTTCTTCAGAGCTGATGTTTTGATGAACAATAGTTCATATCCATGCAAAGCAAGTGTCAGGTCTCCAGCAGAGCAGGAAGGGCAGGAGCAGCCATCCTAAAACTGCTAGTGCTGAAGATTTTGAACTGAGGAATTAGAAATGGGTTTATTTCCTCCACATTTTGGTGATTGCGGTACAAGCCACAAAGGAGCTGTTGGAGAGACACTAGCTCCCGAACCACACCATCCTCAGGGGAGTGTTAGATCTGGGCTGTCCCCTCATTCAGAGTGGACTGGGGACTTCAGCATGTGGGGAGATGGAGGCTGGTCCTGGTGCCCACTTAGTAGTCCCTGGTTCTACTTCCTCCTGCACTTCTTGCTGTTACAAACACACTTAACTTGGATTTATGCCTTTAGAGGCTGTCTGTGCTACTGACGATCCATTTCATTATTTGCTTGTAATTGTTTTGTCTTCCCTGATCTTTTGTTCACCTGTGATGAGTGTACAATCAGTTTTTCTCTCCTCTGACATGAGTTACACGCCTTTTGACCCCTGACTGATTAAACTCTCTTCCTTCTTCAAGTAAATTGGTTCCCATAGAGCTGTCCACTAGTGTGACTCCATTCAGTGTCTGAATTACATCTTCCCAGCTGACAGATGGATTGCTTGAGGGTTTTGTGGTCATTGTGCTAGTCTTAGAAGTTTGTAGATGATTACATTCCCAACCTGGTCCGCTTGCTTTCATTGTTTTCTGGGACTTTTCATTTTCCACTCTAAGGATTGGTGACTGGTGTCCAGCCTTCAGCCTGACTGTTCACATCCTACTGGAGCCCACAGCTGTGAGGGAGTATTACTGTTACCTATGAGTTGAGTTGCACTTTTGGGGCCCCTTCCTGGGTGATATTAGTTAGTGTGAGGACCTGCCCCCAACCTTCATGGCATTTCAGTGAGAAATGGATGCCTGAGTAGGAGTTGAAACCTGCTAGGCCCTGCACCATTGCATCTGATAGTTCTTATTTTGTACATAAATGTACATAGATTGGTGCAAAACAAAGGGAATTTGAAGGATGAAGCTTGGGAGACAGGGCTAAAAGGAGGAAGATGACTACAGATGAGGTGAGGGCAATGCCACGCTCCATCCTAGAGTCATACCTGTGTCCCATGCAGCCTGGCATTCGCTGTCTGGTACCCTCTGCAATGGCTGGGATGACAGTTCATACACGCACAGCTCGACAGGGTGGATTAAACTCTGCTTCATTGTTTTCAGAGGTTTCTGCAGCCCTTGCCTAGCTAGTGAAAATGCTTGGAAATTTGGCCAGTAACTATATTAATTGGCTAGTACATATGGTATTTATTTGAATGTCAAATTTATGAGAAATTAATAAAAATAGTAACTCTTAATATGAAACTGAATAATGAAGCAGCAGTAGAATTAGTGACAGATTTTTAGCAGAAAGAAATACTTTTTTATTACTTAAAACAAGCTTAAATTAACAACTGCAGATAATGATTCCCCAGAGCTAGATAAGGGGTTAAGCATCATTGATCTCAGTGATGACAGGCTACTCACTAAATTTGGTGAGTTATGTTTCGAGGTTAAGGTTTTATAGCTCAGATATATTGTCTCCAAGTGAGTGAAACTTGGTTGACTGGCAAGCCAAATGACTCACAAATTGACCTGAAGAATAGCACACCCTCCCAGCCTCCATTGGGTAAATGATGTTTGGAAACCACCACTTGTGTGACAAATTATAAGATTCATTTTATTTGAAGGAGAAGTGGAAAAGATGAGTGTAATCTGGAGACAAAGGTTCTTGTGTCCCAAGATTTTGGCAGAGGAGCTGAGTGCTGATGTCAGTTAAAAGGCTTCTGTTACTCGTTGAAGATTTGGGAAGTGACGAGGCTGACACCTATTTTGGAAAGACAGGTCTGGAGCATGTGGCATCATGCAACAAAGTCCATGATGACAGGAACAGACTTAGGGTGTCCCTGCTTCTTACCAATCCATCTCATCCCCAAGGGCACACATTGTGCACTACACTGACATGGCTGTGTGTAAAGTGGATTGTGGAACTAATCTGGCTAAACATCAACCCAGCGAAAAAGAGTTCACTTTTCTTTTAAGCTGATCCACTTTCCCTGTTTGTTTCTCAGCCTGTCCACGCACCTGGTCATGTCAGGACAGTGCAGGGACTGCGCAGGATAGCACGAGGACAGGAATGAACAGGGCAGCGGTGATGCAATCAGCTGAAATTGCCACTGGAGGTTTCATCGAGCGAAACCACAGCCCGGTTCTCTTATTGCCTTGAGCTCAGCTGAATATGCATTAGACCAGAGCGATGCTACCCACTGCTTTTCAGTGGGTCACTGTTAATGGATTAGACATGCACTTAGATTAGAAGTTGGGTTTCAGTGGAGTTCTGCCTCACTAGCAGCTTTGCAAGGTAAGATGAGAGTCAGTTTGTGATAAAAAGCTAAAAATATCAAACAACCCTGGCAAACTGACAGTGGCCTGTTATTGCAAACACTGCCGTGCTCTTCGTGGAGACATTTATCCCAGGACTGAGTGCCTGTGGCCAGCGTGGTACAGGTGCCAGAGTCCAGCTGCAGGGCACCAGAAAATCAGTCACATTTTCATCCAGGTGTCACTGAGGGGAAGTTTCTTTCATGTTTCTGTCATATTTAATGGTGTCTGAGCTTAAAATAAACCTACTAAAGGCTCAGCTTCACCTTGGATTGCAGCTCCTCTGTAATCATTTACGCTGGTAAAAGTGGTGTAATTCACATTTCATTTATGCCGATGACACGGTACATGCAGCAGCAGGGGAATATGGCCTCTCTTGTCGCTGGAACCTTTAAGGTTTCCAGCTCCAAGTGTAATTGGACACTATTACAGTGTTTTATGAGTCTTGTTTGCCTGTACTAAGATGAACAAAAAGTAGTTTTTAACTCAAGCTAAAATAGCAGTGAAAACAAAGCAATTTGCCTTGTAACTTACATTTGTAGTGGTAATTAAAGCAGCTTGGTCTGCTGTGAGCATGGGGTTGAAGTACCCCAACTAGATAATGTGTACACCTGGCAGCTCAGCCACAGAAATGGGCTGGGGGCGAGCTGGGAGATCCAGCCTGGGATTTCTGGTGGGTCTCTACTTTAACCCATGCCCATAAGCTGCATGTTACAGGTTGGTTGGCTTGGATATGTTTGTGAGAGTGAGCCCTTATCCTTGCTAATATTTATTGGGGTCTGTCTCACTGTAAACATATCCCTATTGAAGCTGTTAGATATGAACCAACTTGGGTAAATCCAGTGCAGACAAGGATATACTGGAGAAATATAGACTAAAGCCTGTCAGATTTATTTTTATTTATGTCGATTTCTGCAAACATAAAGCAGCTCTGCTAGACTTTGAAGGAGTCAGAGAGATTCATGCTGTATTCCCCCATACCCTCAGGAGCTGCACGCAAAGCTACACACTGGGTTTCGACAGCAAGGATTGAGCCCACAGCCTCAGGTTAAAGCTAAATTATTTGAGCAAGAGAAACAATCCACAGACCATGGAAAACAGCTTAAAGCCACCTGTATCTGAAACATATAAAGCTTGAGCCAGAGCTTACTGAAGCCAGTGGTGTGTTTGACTTCATCAGCTTTGGCTGCCAGGAGACGACCAGTTCCCACCTCTGAGCTCTGCAGGTATCCAGGGAAAAGGAGCTGGTCCAGACACAAGTGTGTAAGACTCATCTGTGGTTGCCTGCCTAAAGCAGAGCTTTTGCTCCATTACATCTCAAGGAAACAAACTATCCTCATACTCCTTCCTTCCCCTGCTTCAATACATGGGACAGGAGATGGCTGCTCCAACGACACATACTTCCAGTCTTTTTTGTGTGTGCACAAGTAATTCCATTTCAGTGAAAGACTACTGGAGTTGTTCCCCATCCATCAATCTGATGGTGGTGATTTATTGGTGAGATATGGAACTATTTCCATCTTACCAACCTGAAGCAAAACAATCAGGAGTGGTTGTTTCTCAGTCAGGCCCAAGTGGGTAGGTAGCTAAGTGAACCATAGCATCTCCTGGCAGTCTGGGGTACTTTTTGGTCCCCATAGGATCCACCTGTAGCTCATGCTGCTTTGTTTGGTTTTTTTTCTAGGCCTAGGACTGCAAACATTTCACATGTTGAGGCAAGAATAAAGACTGTCTTTCCCAGCAAACATAATTCTGCATTATCTACAGTGCCTGTGAATCAAAATCTCCCCCTCTCAGTTTCTACTTCCTTCTCCACATCTTCAGAATTATCCAGGGGAGGACCAGTGGATCCTGGCTTCTCTGCAGCCACATGGTGACAGCTGACCCATTGGCTCTGGCTGCCCTGGGGCCCTCAGTGCTGGGGGAACCCAGAGCTGGGGGGGCCCAGAACCCCCTATAGCCACAAGGTGGGCTGCAGAGGAGCTGGGGGGCTGCTAAGTGAGCAGGCACAGTGCCAGGGTAAGTGCTAGGAGCACAAGCAAAAGGTCTCTGTTCACTGGCTAGCACCCCCATTGCTTCTCCCTCAAATCCTGTGGCTAATGCTTTCTTAATTTGCTCATCTCTAAGTACTTAACATCCATCCACTGAATTATGGTTTAATTGTGCAAGCTTCCCTGATAATGCTATTCGCTGACATAAGGCTTAGTATAAAATGTTGATTTCTTGGTTGCCTGTAATTGTGGTAATGATGCTCCATAGTCATAGGACACTGGCTGTGCTTTTGGGCAGGATGATTATAGTAGGTGGCATTTCACCACTTCGAAATGTGAGTGAACACAAACAGGTAGTGTGCCTGCCATTGCTGGAGGTGGGGAAACTGAGGCAGGGGATAGCTAAAGTTAATGTTAAGTACTGTGGTCTCTGATTATTTGGGAAGAGAGCTTGAGTCCCTGGACCTGCAGAGGCTCAGAGCAGCCCCACATTCAAATGAAGTGTTCTGTCTTCCACCCTGTGCCAGCAGGATTATAAATCCTGAGGCTGAGTGGAGGCATCACATGGAGGACACATGGGAAAAGTGCCACCAAGAATGTTTTGGGGTAAAGATCTGTAGCAAAGACTCTTGTTCAGAGCATTTTCCTGCACCTCCTTCAGGTCAGCCATCTGCAGACAGCTCAGGAAACCTGTGTCTCTGTCTCTGGGACTGAACTGGTGTTGTCATGTCTGACACTAATGGAGAGGACGTGTTTCTCCATTAGAAGTTTACCGATAGTGAAGTGATTTCTGCTTTGCTGGCAGTTCCAGTTCCCCTGTGGTTAAGTGAGGACTTTGGAGGTTAAAGTCTGTCAGGTCTGGATCAAGGTCAGGAAACCTGCTTTTGATTCTAAAGATTTTAATTAACTCTGCACCACATAGAACCAGGGCATGCTTGAAAAGAAATATAGATAAATTTTACATTTAAATATTTGAATAGTGTCTACATCTTATGGTGGCTGTAAAAAAGCCCTGTTCAGGCAGGCTGCAGGAAGAGAGGAGATTTGCATAGCAGAATAATTGGTTTTGCAAATAAATCTGGTTCTTGAAATTTGTAGATTAGCAATAATATGTCTCCAGATGAGAAGGAAAGGTCATGGATGAATAAAGCAACAATTAAACTTTCAGGAGATTATTAAACTAAACACAAACCTGGCTAAATGCGTATGAGAGAATGTCAATAAAGGACAGGAGTGGCCTGTCAGGACTTGTGAGCCTCCAGGATATTAATGTTACTTGGAGATCTTTTCTTCCAATGCAGCTGCTCTTCTTGAAGTAACAGCCTTCGCAGATTCCTCCCTAATCTGGACAATCCATTAAATAACCCAGTTAATTTAAGCCATTTAAATCCAATAAGGCTGGTATGTAATGCTATAAAACTCTAAACAAAATCCTTGGAGTATTACCACGTTAACTGTTGCATTGCAGGCTCCATCCATGCCTGATGCTGGCCGAGTAGGTGCTTCACAGGAAAACAAGGAAGTCTCAGCACAGCCCACACTGAGGAGAGGGAATACTGAGGTTGTAGAAATGTGAGTTTTGTTCTGAATCTGAAGGAAAAAATCAAAAAGTAGTATTTTCCAAATGGGCCATGAAATAGATCTTTTATGACAAGGAGAATGAAGGTTGGAGGAAATTCTCATTTCAAAGTATTGAAAAGTTGCGTCCAGAGCACTCAACTTTTGTTTGGGGCTTTCAGAAAGATCCTAAAATCAAATGTTCCTGAAATGAAAAACTTTTTTCCTTTCATGGCACTTTTTGCAAAAGTGCTTTCAAAAAAGAAAAGAAATTACCTTATTTCTTTGGAAAAACAATTTTAAAATCCCAGGCATTTTTTTAGGAAAATACCCGTGTTCCTTTTCTCCTGCACCTCTGCTAACAGAAAGCACAGGAGGCACTGGGCTGACCATGCTCCAGACATCGGCTATAGCTTGTGAATCCACATCTGAGCTTCCTTACACAGCTGGTTCTGAAGGAAAGCAGCTGCATGTGGTGATGAGGAGGGAAGACCATGCCCACCTTCTCCTGCCTTGGAGGCTTAAAGAGATCAAAGTTCCTGATGCTTAGCAACGCTCCTGCTGTGTGATCAGGAGGAATTGTGTGTGCTCTCAAGCCTGGTGCATTAAAGACGAAACCTTCAGCAGAAGGTGGTTACCTGGCTCATCCTACCTGCCCTCACCTAGCAGAGGACCATGGGGCAGCACTGCCAGGGCGACTTCCCTTTGGGTGGCTGGAGGAACTGTGCGGCCAGTGGCGTGGGCATGTTCCATCCACAAGGGAGAGAGGTCAGTGCCTCAGCTGGGAGTGGGAGCAAAGGAAAAGAGAGCTTTCAATGCCTATTTCATCCTTCTCTCTCCTGAATCTCAGGAGAGGGACAGGAGTTAAGACATAGGTGGAAATAAAAGTCCAGGAGGATTTCAGTGGCCAAGGCCCAGCCCTAACCCAGCTTTCCCTAGCCTGGTGCCACTGGGGTCTGTGAAACTGCTACTTTCAAGGATATTTTGCCTCTAAATGTCAGGTCTGAATGACCCCAAACTGTGAAATGGCTGCCTGTTGCCTGGTTTCCAAGCAGCTTATCACCCTCACTTCTCTCACATAGACATAGAGCACTGTAGCTGGCTAAAAAAAGCAACATGCACAGGGAGCCCTTTGTCCAGAAATGGAGCCCAGACATTAAACAACCCTGCCAAAACAAAACACGCCACCACATATCTAATTTTCCCTTTGGGTATCATAGAGGAGTCGCATATGACAGACATGAGTCATATCGCTTTGTGCAGGTCTGGAAGATGCTCAGATATTACCTTGAGGAGGGCAGGGGAAGGAATTAGGTGGAGCAATAACTCTCTGTGATGCAGTACTCCTCTTTGCTAGCTCTGAGGACATTTTACAAAGGAAGACAGTGTCAGTATCCTTGTTTTAAAAGGGGCACTGAGAGGAGACATAAATTCTCCAAGGCCACACAGCCTCCAGTGTCAGAGCAAGGGTGAGAGCCTGGGCTACCCAGCCCTGCACTGTGCCCAGAGGCCACGCTGCCCCAGTCATGCTCTTGACATTGGCATTATTGCCTGAGCAAAGGACTGCAAAAACCCACAGGCTCAGCCTGTGAAAAATGTGATTTCTCATCTTTAATTACGCTCTTTGCAAATCAGTGGGGAATACCTCCCTCTGCTCCTCAGGACAGGAGCATGGCCACGTACAGGCTTGTTCGGGGCATTTCATTCCTTGAAATGATTCATTTGTATGTAAAATCATATTAGCCTTTATTGGCTCTCTCCACAGACCCTCCCCACACAGACAGATCTAAATCTTGAAGTGCCATTAATCTTTGGTGTGTTCTGCCTGCTCTTTCGCATGGTACTTTGTGGCTGGTGACCTTCAACAGAGGAATTTTGTTGTACTCTTTCCCCAGGAGCTGTGGCAACACCTGCAGCAGCTGGTACTAATCTTCCTGGAGTGGGAAGGAAGAGGGGGGAGTCAAGGCTCCTTTATGTGTATTGACAGCTGAACACTGAGCTGCTTTTCCCCTTGCAGGAGTTAATTGCTGAGAAAAGACCAAGTCCTGGTGTAGTAGGGAGGGTCAGGCAAATTCCTGCTGAAGTTGTTGTCTGAGCCGATGGTGAGCAAGTTGAGGCAGCTTGCAATGGTTGTGTTTGTGTGGTGCCTGGTACAGGTGGGTGCCTCTGCCCACAGATCAGAGGCACCACAAGGGGGTGAAAAGATGATGATAAGGTGAGGCTGAGGCCTGGATTTAGGAGAAAGCAGCTGGAAACTCAGTCCTAATTCTACTGCAGACTTATGACCTAAGCCTCATGTATTGGTACAAGTCAAGTCAAATTCAGGTATGTCAATAAATGGGCACATTCATGTTAGGTGTCACTGGATCTTTGAAAGAGACTCTGGCACATGCTGTAGTTCTCCCAAGGTTAAAAATGCCTTTTTGAGACCAGTGGGTCTGTAATCAACTCACCTGATAAGTAGTTTACCCTGGCAGCTCTGACTGGAGCCGAAGGCAGCTCTGGAGACAGCAGGGTGCTGGGGGAGAGGCAACTCAGGAGAGAAATCTGAAACAGAGCTTGAAGTGTCTTGTCTGCTGGTAGCACAGGGAAAGCCTACTTGCAAGGCTCTCTCTAGCTCAGTCCCTTCTGGGGTGACGTCTCTAGTGTGTAGTAAGGGTTGAGCTGACACTTCAGATTTTCTCTTCATTACAATGTCTACCAACCCTGATCAAATATGCATTTTTGCCATATCTCTTGGGATTTAGCCACTTTGAGGCCTCTGCCTCTGTCAGATTAGACTTGGATTGTCCAGTGAGTTCAAAATTACAGGGGTAAGGAAAAAGGGAAAGGATACAGATGCACACAGGTGAGTGCACACACACACTGATCACCTAAACCTGGTTTGATAGGAGACCAGGCTAAAAATAAATCTATTTGGCAGTTCATTGGCTGTGTTGAGAACAGGTGATGAGTTGGAAACTTGCTGTTTTGGAAGGAGGAAAGTTGTATTGTTGCTCATGTCAAACCACGTCACATCCGCTCCACCTTGTGCTGACACAAGAGCAACACAGGACACTAAGCCTGTGTTGTCTGCCAGACATGTCCAATTTCTGCCCTCATCGATCGTGTCTTTGTGGGCCTGACTCAGGTTTACTGCCTCACATGGAACCTTTGCAGATGCCAGAGCCCTGGCACTGTTTGCAGAGGAGCATGCTGTCGGCCTGAATTAAATTCAAGCCCTTGCAGCCCTCTGTTTTACTCAGGTAGGACTGATCTTTTGTAGGGGGGCACTGTGGGAAGCAGAAATAGGTGCTTTCACCCATTTGCACCCAAGGAAAGCACAAGTCACACTCAGAAATCGATGGTGCTACGCTTACATTGCCATTGCCAAGAACAGTAGCGGGCCTCTGTGTTAAAGACACTTATGAAGGAGACGCTGCAGTCGTTCAGACAGAGAGGTAGGTTTGCAGGGGATTATTCTGTGCAAGGGGGAAAATGTTCCTCTAATAATTCACTTCCTGAGCTCCTACAGTGGGATACGGAGGCAGAAATCTTCATCCTGCCTGAAGAGCTCCTGGAGGAGCAGTCTTTTGAATCAAAACCGTTCTTTATTTATTTTCCCCCTTTCTTAAACTACAGTGGATCTGGAGCCCTTCATCTTTACTATCGCTTGCCACTGTCTGTCAGGCGTCAGAAGCTGAAAAGATTTCACCCCCCCCAGTCTTTGGGTAAGAGCCACGAAGAAGCAAACGAGGCAGAGTTGGTGACACAGAAGGTGTCAGCACTTGCTTGGTGAGCACGTTGAAGCAGCGGTCAGGTGTGAAGCAGGGGATTTGGTGGTGAAGGTGTTGCTTTCCTAGTCCTTAAAGCCCATTTGGGGTCATTCGGAAGGGACCCGCACACAGCCCCAAAATCAGAGGCTGCTCTTAGAAATGTTTATGTGTGAATCATGGTCTGTTACTATATGTTACTTTTGCATCAGCTGGGAAACCATAAGGAGGTTTTCATAACCGTCATTAGGAATTTGCTTTAGGAAAAATATATTGGGAGTCACTGTGGCTTGTTAGATAGCCAGACTGTGAGACAGCTGGGCTGAGGGCAGCACAGAAATTGCTCTTCTGGCTAAGGACTATAGCTGAGTGAGAAATTTCTAATTCATTTCATGGTTTTAACTGGAGGAAACTGGAGAGTGATGTATTTGGGGGGAGGCCACCTGAAACAAAATTTTTTCCATTATCCCTTGCCAAAGTAGAAGTAGAAGTAATTGGCCTCAGAGAGTTGTATTTGTTCCACACCAAAGCAAAACTTTCTGTTGCTTTCTTGGATGCATTTACCCTGTTATTGCAGTTCTAAACAAAATGCCTTTTTTTCAAAGTGAAGCATTGAGAAGATTTTGTTCTGGCTTCTTCAAAAGAGGAATTTTCCCATACTGCCATTTTGACCCAAGTGCATGACAGTTTTTGCTGACCTGACACCCAAACTGTTTTTGTTTTGGTTTTTTTTTTACAATAAGTAGGAAAAAAACCACCCAGTCTCTAAGGGATTAAAGGTTTGGCCAAGACTGAGCAATTGTTCTATTGTAACACAGGCTGGGAGATGCTGTCAGAGATCCTCCCATTCTTTCTTTGGCTTAGGGTCTTCCCTTCCATTGTATTTTGTTTTCTTGTTTGTACCTGGATGAGCAAGCGGTGCCAGACCCATGTCAGGGCACTTCTCATAGAGGCTAGTAAGGAGCAAACTAACCACGTCCCCACTGTCCCTCCCCCTGCCCTAGGTGTGACATTCCCTAGTGCTCCCTGGAGCTCCCTGGAGCTCCTGAAAATCATGGGAGGTCAGCCAGCCTTGTCTGAGGCTGGAGAGCACGTGCTGCCATCGAGGTGATGTTTTTGGGCTGGCTTTGATCAGTTGGGTTACTGGGGCAGTCTTTCCTTGCCATGGCTGGTGGAAATCCACCAGTGCTCATCACTGGGCTCCTCCTTACCTTTCTATTTCTTTCTTACTTTTGCAAAACCACAGCAAAAGCCTACTGTTGTGACCCAGAGTGTTTTCACCTGGATGTTGGTGACAGCAAATCTTGACAGTGGAAGGGCTGGAGCACACATTGCTTCTGCTAGAGCTAGCAGAGCAATAGCAGGTGATGAGCCTTTGAAGAGCATAACAGCCTTCCAGAGAAATGGGCATCAGGGCTCTCGATCACTGCTGTTGTTTAAGGTGCTTTATTCTCCATTGCACACTAGCTGGGACTGGTAACGTGCAGGCAAGCCCAGAAGCCCAGGTTGACTGTATCACCAAGGAGAGCTTGAAGTCAAGGATTATCATCTAATTAGTCCATGCAACACTTAGCAAGGTTATTTTTATCTCAAGCCCTTCAGAACATACATAATCATTCCACCTTAATTCTTTCAAAACTTGGTCTCTATGGAAACCCTAATATAAACCACCACTTGTTTCATTTCTGTACGTCTGAGCAGTGTTGCAGACTCCCTCTGTGTGTGCATGTGGCCATACATACACATGTGTATACACATACACACAGAGTGAAACCAGACTGATCTGTATTCTTTACTGTGGGTCTTCCTCTCCACCCTTCAGGTAATAGCACTTGGGTTTTATTTCTTCCAAGCACTGCATGTTTAGATCTGCAAACCTCTAAGGAGTCTTTGTTTCCAAACCGGAGGGAGGTGGGGATGGGAGGGAAGGCAGAAATCTTTGTGATGCTTGAGTTAATGTTCAGCCCACTCTTATGGGATTTGGGGCACACACCTGTAGGATGCTGCTTGTGGCTCCCTGAGCCATGTGAATAGTGTTTAGGGTGTGGAAAAGCCACTTTTCTAATAACCCTCTTGTATTCAAGAGCAGTTGTTACTGGTTTCTCCGTATTTCTCTTGTGAACACAAGAGGGCCACGTTTGGTGGAAAAAAAAAGGCTGACAGCAGCGTTGCAAAGGGAAAAGAAGGAGGCTGAGTGGAAGAAGCAAGCTGGGTGCACTGCACAGCTCTGCATCGAGTTTAATTGTGTGTGGCTCTGAGATCGTCTGGCTGGGGGTAGGATGCAGTGCCTGACTGATGATTAGCTGCATCTCAGTCGCATCAGTATCAGTCCCTGCTTCCCCTCTGCCATTTTGCCTCTGTTAGTCCCAGCACTGTGGTAGATGAACACCTCTCAGGTTTAATATACTTATCCTCCAGCACTAAGGGCTGTCATTGCCTTTCTCTACCCTGGGAAACTGAAGCACAGGCATGTTGCAGTTTTGAGCCACTGAAGGACACAGTGCTTCAAAATTAGCCTTATCGCACCATTTTTAAGCAGCTGACTTACGGGCAGTAATCCACAGTAGGACTGAAGTACCTCAGCTCTCATAATCATGCCGTGGGAGGATTTTCTTCTGTGTTCCAAGAAAATCTCTGCTTCTTGTAGGTACCTGGCTGGTCTCTGGGGCTTGAGACAGCCATGATGTATTAGAGTTATGGCTAACACGTAGGAGGGGTGTTCAGCAGGCTGGGTAGGTGGCAGCTGGGCTCTGTAAGCAGAGCCAGCTGCAGCCACCTCTACACCATGTAACCGGGATCATCTAATGCACAGAGAGCGCACCAGCCCCAGGTGGCCCAGCCACCCTCTCCTCTCTCCTCTGTTAAATCTCTGCCTGCTGCTAGCAGGGAGGGAGGTTACTGGATATAGGGATTGACTGCTGTGAACTATTGGTTTTGTTAAATCTGATTCTGCATGCCTTCTGGAGCACTCTTTACTTGCCTGTACATGCTAATATGAAGGGATATCACAGGGGGTAGTAGAGTTTCACCCTACACCCACTCACTTGTTAACACTCATGTTAACATAAGATGTCTCTGAATGCACCGGGTGGTGCTGCTGAGAATGCAGTGGGCTTGAGAGTTGGAGGAAAAACCCACTGAGAATAAAACAGATCTGAATGCCTTTGAGCAGTGGCAGGGGTTATTGTTCTCCAAGGACTGCTGTCTTTTTTCTAAGAACTCCTCTTCTAAGCTAATTCCCTGCTTCTCCCCTGTTCTTCTGCCCCTCCAGGCCAGCTGAATGGCTGCAGGGCATAGAGGGACATGCTGGCTCCCTCATGAACCTGATTGTTGCAGTCTCTTCTTTGGAAAGGATTCAGAGCTTCTCCAGGAATTTTAGCTCTGCCCTCAATTCAGCGTCCTGTTTGCTGTCAGGTCCATAAGGACCTGGCTACTACCACCCCCAGAAGGATGACAGTGAGGAGTCTGGCCCACTCCTGCAGTCAGAGGAGGCTTGTTCGCATGCTCGGTATAAAAGGCAATTTCATTAGTTTGCAGCCCTGGCTGGGAACCAGAGCTGGCACCAGGATTGTTTTTATGAATAACACCCTGGCAAAATAGAACTGGTAGCAGCTTGGGTGGGATATATATTTAATTCATCCCCTTTCATTCTTGGATTGGCAAACTGGCAGGTTGCAGAGTAGTTGCATGTCTCTCACTGTGTGTGCTGTGAGTCACACCAGCTTTCGGGGTGCCCAGCACATGACCGGGGCTGTGGTCCTGTGCTTTGCACATGCATTGAGTCACTAGCTGGCATGGGGAGAGGGCTCAGGGTCTTCATATTGCATTCGGTGTGGGTTCCTGGCACGCCAGGTGCTTGCTGACCAGGGCTTAGTGAGAAAGCCTAGAAAATGAGAGATCTTTAAGAAACAGATAACACTGGATCAGCTTCAAATTGCCTTCTCTTAATCCACTGGGCTGAAGTCTGTTGGTTCTCGCTGCAAGCAAAGCCCTATAGAGTTCGCAGCTTTTTGTGAGTAGGCAGGGTTTGGTCTTCTGTACAATTAATGAGAAACTGGAATAACAATGCCGAAGACTTCGTGGAGACATTCAACATCTCAGCATAAACTGTTGGGCTGTGTGAAGAAATTCTGTTTTGCGCCTGTCTCGGGGGTATCTGAGCAGCATTCAGAAATCACCGCTTACAGCTCGTTTTCTGTTGTGAGCAGAAATGCCGCTGCTCTCTGCCGCACAGAAGCACAGCAGAGGTTAAACTTCATAGCTTGAGCAAATAGTCTCTTCCTTGGCTGCTGCTGCTGCAGCAGGCTCAGTTTCTCAGGCTGAATGAACTTTTCCAAGCTGCCAGAGTGATTTAGGAGCTCACAGGCAAGTTCATAGAGTGCAGCAAGTTGTGCACCATCTCCTTTGTGCAGCCATGCTGCAAGGCAAGGTAAATTAGCTGAGGTTTAAAACCACCTGGGCGTAGCTTCAGAGCTGCCAGACTGGGGCTAAGGCACTTCTCTGGCCTAGAAACCGGGTGGGGACCCAGCATGACTCTTTGGGCACATAAACATGCCCTAATCCCACAAAAACCCTGTCAGCCACAGCAGGATTTTTCATACCGGTCTCCAGTGGGATAAGGGCTCTCACTGAATCTGGCTGGAAAATTTTTTCTTCCAAGAACCTTGTTCTGCATGAGAAAAATGCTGTGCACTGTTCTCCATTGTGGTCAAGGCAAGATTTCTCAATTTGATCTTAAATTAGAAGAGGGTAAATTAGAGGCAAGAAATGGGGAAAAATTCCCGCAAATCAGAAGACAAGCTTCAGTGATAGGCAGTGGGGTTGGACCCCACAACTGCGAGGATGCTGCTCAGCCCTATTTGAGAGTCTGTTCTGTCCCATGGGTTCATGGAGCAGGGCCCTTCCCTGTTTACAGAGATAAAGCACTTTCCAAGATGACTCATTCACCTTGAATTGGAGACAACTGTCCTCATTGCTCTGCTGGAGAAACATGTAAGGACCATGCCTTCCCTTAACCGTTGAGATGATATCACTCGCTAGAAACAGCATCCAATTTCCTGATCCTTTGTTTGAACAACAAACAAATAAGATACTAGCACTGCAGCTACAGGCACATCTTCTTCATAAATATCAAGAGGCACGAGGCGCTCGCTTTAAACACCTAACTCTAAATAATGCCTCAAGCCAGAGTTGTTACCCGCTACCTTGAATACAGCCCCACTCCATCAGCAGGTTAAAATAATAACAAATAAAACATGGAATTATAGCTGTGCAATACTCGAAAATGAGCCTGTCACTTTGCGTCTGGGTTGGAAATCAATCACCAAGTCTTCGAATCAGGTTCTGCTATTAAGGGCTGGAAACGGGAAAGATTAAAGACACGTCCATGAAAGTCTCTTTCTGCAGGTATGCTGATCTTCCAACATTTTAAACGGGTATTTTTTCTTTGCTTAGCCGTGGTTTCTGTCATTGCCTTCCGAACTGGTGCCCTTTTTGGCAGTTATTATTAACTATTATGTGTTAAAAGGATCTATTTCACAGATGGGCAGGGACGAGGGAAATTGCATTGATTTGACTATGTATAGATGGGGTAAGAGGCACATGCAAGAGTCCTGTTCTCCTTCGCAGCAGCAAGCTGGAGGAGCTGACAACAAAGCCCCAAAGCTTGTAGCACCCTTTCTATTGACTGCAATTCCATTGCCTGCATTCCTTCTGTCAAATTCTCTTGGGCTACAGAGCCAGGTCTACAAAAGATTTTCTGGAGAGCAGGAAGCAGGGCCAGAGCAGTGTTGTGTGGAGGGTACGACGGTGCATTGGCAATCTGAAATCTGTGTTCCAAACCCTGACTTTCTGCAGCAATGTCAGTGCATTCCTGTAAAAAACATTTTGCGTCCTGGCATGGGAAACAAGGCCTATGGGAAAGTGAAATATCTTGGGGCAGGAACTGCACTTGCAGGGATCCAACACTTCATTGGCAACCATTCATCACAGTCCCATTTGGCACAGTCTCTTCTTACTTTCTTCTTCCAGCTGGTTGAAAAAGGCTTCTCCCCTCCACTGCCATTGTCCTGTGGCTGCTACAGAAGAGGAAGGGAGTGCTTCAAAGCGAGCAGGAGGCCGGCAAGCTCTGGGCGAAGGGGCTCCTGTCTCCTTGACTGACAGTAATTACCACTTGCTGTGTTGCGCTGTGGGTGTCGCTCAGCACATGCTGGAAACGGAGACAGGGCTGTGCATGCCTCAACAGGTTTCTCCATTTAAATATCTTTTAAGCCTAGAGAGTGGAGTGCTTTCTGCCTTTATCTCTTCCCCCCCTCCCCTTCCCCATTTGGGTGCTTTGGAAGAGTTTTGTTTTAACTAAACAGCATTTTACATTTCATGCAGAACCATCATGTATCGTGCGTTTGTTTTCCCTCTGCCGTGACAGGCTCTGACATTATTTTGATGAGAAGATTTCTCAGCATTTTGAAGCCGTGTTCAGTCTTCCCTTGCTTGGGGTTGCTTTTTAACCCTCTGAGTTTCAGCAGCCCTGTTGCAACTCCTTGGGGAATCTGCTGAAGTTTGGGAGGCTCCAGGGACTAGTTCCCTTTTTCTCTTCACTTACCAGCCTGCAAACTGCCTATGAGATTTTGTCCACACAGGGAAATCCACTCATGTGGTTGTGCTGTATGGATTATTCTGCTGTAGATATGCTGGATTAGCATCTTGTGGAGCTGAATTTAGGTTGGAATAAGAGTAAATCCATGCCATACAGGCAAATCCTCCTCATGGAGACATAGTTCCTGTCCACAGAAGATAGGAAAACAGCTACTTTGCCAAATACAAGGAAAACATTAACTGTCTTGGCAAAAGGACCCAATATAAATTATTTCTTCATGGCAGGGGCAAAATTGTGTGAGGGGCAGATGGGGTGCTGGTCTGTGCATGCTGGGGAAGGTGTGTAGGGGTGCAGGAAGGGGAAGGAGGGCATGTTTTCTCACGTCTGATTAACATAAGGATGCCAGCAAAGTTGGCTTGAGAGTGTCAGCGCAGGGACTGTTTTTGGAGCAGGTTTGCAGCCTGATTTCATGCCCAGATGCCTGATTCTGTAGCATTTCCTCTGCAGCAGTTTTCCCCAGTAGCTGAAGTTGCCTGGCAGAATTGGGTACATGGGGAACGACTCCAGGGCATACCTCTGTAGAACTGCTGATGCCTGAGGCTCAGTACTTCTGCTCCCTTCTGCTAATGTCTAACTTGTGTCACTCTGTTGTCCAATAGGTCCTGATTTACACGAGGATGCAGTTTCCCATCAGGGTCTTGAAATCTGTCCCAGCAGTCCCCAAAATCAGTACAAACCCCAGTCATGGGCTTTTCAGCTTCATCAAACTGTCGGTTGTCCTAAAGATCCATTTGGCAATGCAGGCAGGGTGTCCTGCAGTGACCTGCCCTGCCATGAGCTGCAGGAAGGCAAGTGTCCTCCCAGCTTTGCTCTGCTGCCGTGAACTCAATTCCCTAGGCTTTGATTGAGCTCAGTAATTGAATTCTGTCTTCCTGTGGGGTGGGGAAGAAGCAGGGGAGGAAGAGAGGGAAGACGAGGAAGGTGTTTAAAGATCAGTAGCAGTGTTTTGTGCTTGAAATTGGAAGCTTTTCAAAGCCTTCCAAAGGAGCTTAGAGGAGTCCACAGGTAGGACGTGCTTTTAAATTTCCTGGCATCTCTTAATCATTAGCTGCATCCAAAGGGAATTAAAGAACGTCAATCAACATAAATTATTTTTCATGGGAGCATCAGCAGCATGGGCAGTTTTTATTGTAACTTAAGCAGGAAATTGAAATATCAGCATCAGAGTGTGAAATACGCCATTGCAGTGAACTGTTCTTCATAAAGCAAGAGGAGAAATGTAAAGAAGATTACACACTATTAGTCCCACTAGACTTTTGCTCTTAATCTGCCTTAAATTGGAAAATTGTTTGGAAGTGTTGGCAGCTTTCTCATGCCGTAAAACAGAGGGGGTATCACAGGCACATGGCACCCAAGGAGGATCTCGAAAGTGTTAGGATATCAGCACAGAGTAGCTGTGGTCTGCATTTACACAGGGGCTCAGCTGGTCCCATTCACTGTCATAGCAGAGCAACATGGTGGTCTACTGTGGCCCTTTGGGGCGGCAGAATAGGGAACTCAGCACTATGGGATGGTGTGCTGGGATGGCAGGAGGCAGCAGGGCTGGGCTTCCTTCTGTCTCATGTCTTTACTTAGTACCTTACTGCCTGGCACATCCCCACTCCTTTCAGGCCTCAGAAGTACATTATATCTCATAGCAAGAAGGTAAATCTTGAGCCCCATTAGGGATGTTTGGTTCAATTTGAGGCACTTGAATGCACAATTCAACTGAATTCCTAATACTTGGGAGCAGGGGAGCTGTCCTTCCTTCAGAACAATAGAATGACATTTGGTAAATACTCAGGGAAAGAAGATTCCAGGAAAACATCTTCCTGGCTCCAGTGGATTGTTTTGTTTCAATTGCGCATGATAATTTCACCTGTTAATGTTGAAAGATTTCATTTGGGCTTTTGATTATATTAAAATATTAAACATGGAATATAAAATTATAATAAAACGTTAGCATTAATATTTTAATACAATCCAAAGGTTGAAACAAAACGTTAAAACTGCAGAGGAAACGTAGGGTGGGGAAGGCAGCTTATAGACAAGGGGGATTTATGCACATCATCAGCCGTGTCTGTCTTCTTTGCATTGCAATTATCTTGACGTGCATACTATACCCATCGCGTGAGCATGCATGGCACTTGCTTCCCTCTTAATCAGAGAAGCTCCCCCTTTCTTTAGACTTAGGAAGAGACTCAGGCAAAGAGAAAATGTGTCCTCACTATTTTTGTAAATGAATGACTCTTGATCTTTAAGTTCACACCAAAGAGACAGACGCACACAGAGGCCCTGTGCTTCGGGGCACCATGAAGAATGTCACTGAGCTTGGAACTCACAGAAGAAGAAATTTCCTTGCAGGGAGAGAGTTTATGTCTACAGTATGTCAAGAGGAAAAGGAAAGAGAAGGAAAAGACTCTGGGGGGTAATTTTTATAGTATGTATTGAGAGAAGAGACACATTTTGAAAGCTCCCAACAGCTGATGATCTGTTATTGCTGCAGAATTCCTGTTACCTTTCTGCTTGGAAGAATATGAATGGTTTCAGAGCAAATGCGGGCATAATGTTATTTACCAGGCCTGGCCTTATTAGGGACATTCATTCTTTTGCTCATAACCTGCCCTTTTATTTTGAGGGGAGCTGGGACATGGATGGATGTGCAATGAGATTATCTGCTCTGCCTCAGGTGTTCTCAGCACACTCGGGATTTTGGGATCGAACCAGTCCAGTGGTTGCCCACACAGATGGAATAGGTGTGTGTGACCCCACAGGCCAGTGAGAAATCAGAGCTGTGTTTTAGATGCTGATAGTCACCCAGGGGAGTCTGATTTCAATGAGAACTGGGGCTATCAGGGGACCCAGGGTTAGGCAGGAGCTCAAACAGGTGTTTCATTTTCTTTTAGACATGTCCTGTTTTTACCATTAGTAACTGGCTCTGTTGGGCTGTAATGAAATATCTACTGAAGTTGGAAACTACTTGGACTATTTGAACCAATAAGCCTTGAACCTCCCCCTTTAAGTGTCCAGTGCTAACAGCATTAAGTCTTATATTACTGGGTACAAGATCAATGGGTTGGAGAAGCCTAAAGAAATTTGTCTTGAATGTTGCTCTTAGACACAGAATTTGTGGTCGTGGATGTTCTAATCTTCACTATCTGCCATCCTTAGCCCAGGTTTCCTGGTGTGGGGCAGAGCCTGGCAGTTTGTCTGAAACTTCCTGTCAAAGCCTGGGAGTTTTGGCCTCTAGTTTGTTCGGAGGTGAGCTCCAGCCATGAAAGTGGACCCTTGGAGAGGCATAATGCTCGGTGGTGGAGTTTGATGCCGTTTTTAACTCCTGCTGAGGAGAAGACTTTGAACAAGGAATGTCTTTTGACCTTTGGTTGTGCCTGTAATGCTTTATTCTCCAGCCTGTGACTGATGGGTGAATAAAAGTCCTGGAAAGTCCAGCCTCAAAGAAAGCAAGTAGCATTAAACCAGAGCTACAAAATCCCACAACAGGCTTTCAGTAAAGTGCTGAGGAGGGATGGGAGGGAGGGACACCTGAAATGTTGACTGGAAAACCAGTAGCAGGTAACACTGCGTCTCCCAGATCCAGTCCAGCTGCACTGCTCAGTCTGGACTGGTGCAGTGCCTCTGCTTCCCGCTCAGGCCAGTGCAACTGGTCACTGCACTGTCTTTCCCTATAGTTCCCCTCTTCTTCACCTTTACACATCAGGACTGTGATTCAGCACAGGGTGTACGGGCACACTTCAGTTCGCAGCTGTGCCTGCAGACTTTGGCAGAGGCTCGGTGCGTGCCTCAGCACCTTTCCAAATAGCAGTGGATTAACGAGGGCTGGGTCAGGGCCCCTTATACCTTTCAAGCTCATCTGCTGTCAGTCTGAAAAACCCAGTCTTCACCGCTGTCTGTTAGACTCTTTATCACTAGCTGCAGGGGCTCTGTTGTAGTCAGCAGAGGGGAAGGGAGGAGTCACATTATTTCTTGCCATTGGGAATCATAAAAAGGAAAGGCACCAGTGCTGCAGGAAGCAGTGCTGATTAGAAGAGGTAGCCCAGGCTCTGGCTTTGAACTGCTATCCCCAATATTATGCTCTTTCCCAGGACATCTGCTGTTTTCCACTGCTAGATGTAAGGTACTAGACTTGTGGAGCAGCCGGCAGATCCCATGTAGCTGTTTCACATAACAATTACCCTTATAAAATCCTTAGAGACTGGGATGGCAGTTTGGAGCACACAACCTTTGTGGCTTTTGGGGTCACTTTCGTGGTTATGCTGTACCATGCAGAACTTCCTAGGAGCAGGGCTCAGTCCCCACCTAACTCATTTCATATGGAGTGAATCAGTGTGTGCCACAGTAAATGGTATCCGTTTGTCCCTCTGCTCTGGTGCCTCAGGAACTTGGGAGGAGCAGATCAGTTACAAATAACCGGGATCTCCAGCCCATTTGTGCCACAATGCCAGAAATCTGCCAGCTTATAATTAGCCTCCATGAATAATTCATTGCAGACACTGCATCCATCAGATCTGACAGCCGTAATCGTTTTGCCAGCAAAATACGGGGTTTGTCTTATTTGTGAAAATGATTCAGGCAGCATTTTTTTAAAATAGAAAAGGGAGGGGTATGTGTGTCTATGCCTGTATATAAATATATATATTATGTACAAATATATAAAAACATATATATATCTCCAGGGACACACACACATATATGCTTTGCGTGCTCACGCTATAATAAAAGCTATGTTTGTATAGCATGGATCAAACCTATCAGTGATGTAACTGATTAAACCAATTGGATTGCAGCAGGAATGAAGACATATTTATATCTGCTCTTTTTTACAGTCTAAAAATACCCTGTAATTCTGAATTGATGTGATTTTAGGCAGCTGCATTTAGAAACACCTCCAGACCCACATTTTGTTGTTGTTTTTGGAAAGCAGGCAAGGAGATCAGAGTCTTGGGGTCTTCTCAGGAACCCTCAGATCTCCTGTCTCTTTAAAGCTTCATCACACTCCCTCTCTCTGTGCTTTCATTCTTAAATACGGGATGTGTCCAGGCTTTATTAATTTATAACAATAGCTGACGGTGCTGGGGAATGAATGGGGCTATGAAATATCTGACATGGCAATTAGAGCTGCTATCACAGCAAGGCCTGATTTTTGCTGGAAGGGAAGTTGCTGTAAACCAAGGCTAATTAATTGCTTTTGGGAAAAAAAAAAGAGAATACCCATACACAGATGATCTGGGCCAAAATTCGCTTCCTGTCACCGTGTAAATCTGGAGCAGATCCACTGATTCTTGCATGGTTACCCATTGTATATGACGAAGCCCTAGCAAGCACACTAAGGGTGATACTGCATGCAAAGGTGTGTGTTGCACACCAGCAGCTTCCTCAAAAATCAGCCTCCATTTATTGCCACACACTTTTAATTCCAGAGGCACGTCGACCATGTTGCACAGGATCGCTTGCGTTTTTCTGTTACAAAGGGTGACTGGTGCAGCGCTGCGAGGCAGTTCGGCTGTCTGCATTACAGATGTCCCCAGCTTGCTCACATCGCACGCGATGCTTTCAGTCCAGTTGTGTCAGGACAATGAAAAATCATCTCCCCATTTTCTCCTCTTGTTCTTTGGTAGTTTGCTTTTCTCCTTGCTCCCCTGAGTCGTGCTGTTTAGTCCTTCGGTTGATGCCGCACTTCAGCATAGGGTTGGGTCTATGCAAACAAGGCTGAAAAAGCTGAGAGAGTGATCTCAAGAGTGGAAGGGGGGTTGGGGGGCAGGAAGCTTTCTCTTCCTGGGCTGGTAGATGCAAAGAATAAATAGAGTGGATGGTCATATCCTCAAAGGGCAAAACCCATGTCTGACTGATACCAGCCTGAGTCTGGGGACATCTAGACCGCACAGTGAGTGCTGCAGTCTTGAGCATCTCACTGCCTTTCCCCTCTCTTCCCCAGCTCTTTGTGTGGTGCCATGCAGGATCAGGGAGAGATGATGGATCAGCTCCTAAGTGCTAGGACCTGGGTGGTTTTCAATATTCAGAAAGGGTCCTGGGGACAGAGGAAAGGGGAGGTTTTTACTAGCTTTTCATTAGAGTATACCAAAGCAACCTCTAAATTAAAATGTTTCTCTTCTGAGGGGGCGGGGGGAGCGTAGCCTGCAGTTGAGATGTTAGAGATAACACCCATGAGTGCAAGCACAGGGAGCTGGGGCATCTGTGGTTCAGTCCCAGCTGGGGAGGTGAGAGCTGCTGACAGAGCAGAGCAGGAGCCAGAACGCTGGGGTTCTACCCTGTTGTCACCATGCAACCTTGAGAAAATCCACCTGCTCTCAAAGAGCCTAGATCCTCCACAAACACATTTTGCAGCAACATCAAATGCATTTGACATCAGAAGGCACTGGGAAGCTGGGCCACCAAAGGCCACAGCCCTGACACAGCATCCCCAGGTGTTCTGGACCTCAGGAAGGGAGCAGACATGCTGGCCCAAGACCAGGGTGGTGGACGCTGACTACATCCCAACTCACCCTCACTTGCCAGCAGCTTTAAAACAAGGCAGCAGAGGGTGACTTCGGTAATAAAATGCTCTGCAGTAACAAACAGCAGTGGGAGAGGCACAGGCAGAAGGTCACGTGTGTTTCCGGCTCCTTTCGCCATCTCTGCTCAGTGATCCCAGGCAGAGGTGTGACACCACCTGCTAACACACTGCTCAAGATGACTGATGCAAGTAGAAGTGACAGCTCTTGGCAGCACATCACAAGCCTGAAAATTCAAACCAGGTCCTCCAAAATGTTCAGCTAAGAGTCAGCAAGGTGGATTTTGGCCACTGCCCCTCTCTACTCTTTCACAGAGCCGTGATGGGGAAGGACGCAGAGCACAACTCCCCTTGATGTCTCTTGCTCTAGTATGGAACATTGGGGTTGGAAGAGAGGTCTGTCTATCACAGCAGGCTCTGGACGCAGCTTTGGACTGCTTCTCTTCGATGTCATAGCCCAGATTTGGTGCATAAACCCACCTCTTCCTCCCCGTCTCCAGGGCAAAGAGAGACACCCAGCTAATCACAGCCATTGGGTCCTGCCATTTTGCAGCGAGTGTGCCAGGAGGGATACAGGTACGGGTACATTTTGGGGCACGGTGTAGTTATCCATGCATCCACCCAGCCCAGCAACATGAGGTCTGAGTGAGTGAGTGTGTTGGTGCGAAGTGCAGAGATTTTGGGGGTGTGGAGAGGGATAGAATGTGCAAGTGAGGGTGGAAACATGTCCATGACCATGCATGGGGAGCCAGAACACATGCGGGAGGTGCGATGGGCTACTGAGGTACACGTGGGATGTTGAGAGGGAATGTGTGAGTGGTGGGACAGGCGACTATGCAAGTGTTGTGTCTGCACAAGAGCTTCCAATGGCCCAGTTATAAAGAACACAGAGCACTGGGGCCCCAGCTGCTTTTTCTCTCTCAGCCAGCACTTAAATGCCAACACAATAACAAACACAATGCATTATTTAAAAGCCACTGTGCTTGACCCTACAAGGAGCTTTTCAATCACCTGAATGTCAAGGAGAAAGGTGTTGCTGTTTCACTGGTGGCTGGTGGGTTAACCTCCTCATTTACAATGCAACCAAGGTGAGAGGCAAAGAGCTGCTGAGATGAGCTTGTGGGGGGGTGCACGAGGGGATGGGTATGAAACCAATATAGTCACCCACGCGGAGTGACCCATGGAGCTGATGCTGTGGACTGGGAAAGCCAAGTGAGAGGAAGGATCAGTCCCCAGAGATGGAATACAAGTTTAGGAGCAGTAGCTCTTAGAAGAAGCTGTTCTCAGCCTGTTGCTGTTCAGACCTATCAAGCTGAGGTTGTTTGTTGTTTGGTCTTGGTAGTTATTAGTGCTGGTACTGAAATGCCAGCAAGGCCGATGTGTTTGCCAGTCTCTCAGAGCTAGAAGGCCACAATCTGCGGCTGCAGTGCCCAGGGGGGCTGAATATGTGTTGAGGCTGGGCCTGGTGTGGTCTGCTCAGAGGCATTGGGTCGTTTGGTCCTCACTGTCTGGAGCTGCTCCTCAGCAGTATTTCACCTGCTACCTCCACTCCCTTTTCTTGGGGCAAAGCAGGTTTGGCCATGGGCTTTTTATTGCTTGTTTACCAAGCTGCAAACCTTTCTTGCTCATGGACCGCTGTTAGCAAATTAAATGTTTCAAACCTCCTGTCTTGTTCTCTGGCTACAGAAGAGACTTCTTCTTTCTCACAAACTTTCAGTGAAACCCCTTGCAAGCCTACAAGTCATTATCTGCGATTCACTGTTGGAATGAGGTTGTGAGCAGTAGCAAAAGTCAGAAACTAGGATCTCTGTAAGCAAAAATCCTCAATCACTTTATAAACAACCAGTGGTATATGTCTATACCTAGCAAATGTTGTTTTGGAGATGAGAAAAGGTCACCAGTTGTAGTGGCGGCATTTCACCCCTGATGACCTCATTAGAGGTTTTTCCCGAGTAAGTTACTAGTTCTATTTATTTAACAATGAGACTGACTTTTTTTCCCCTGTCAGCACAAAATACAAGCCAAAGCATCCTTTGCAGGACAAGATGTACCACATTAAGAGGAGAGTACTTAGTGCATAGATGCTTTTCACATTCAAATCACCTGAAAAGTGGTACATAGTAAAAGTGAGAATTAAGCTGATGGGTGTGTTGGTGATATGAAAGCATGTTCTACTGGGCAGGGCCATTGACTCAGGTGCTGGGAGCTTGTGATCACAGCCAGCTTTGGATGAAGAGGTACAAAGACAGGTACATTAAGGGAGGCTGGCTGGAGTTTGATATCTGGAAGCTGTGCTCCTAGTCCTGCTGAAAGTTATGGAGTCCCCTGAGGATGCTCAGCATGCGGGTGCTCCTGCCTTGCTGTGTGGGAGGTGAGTCTGGCACTGAGCAGATGGTGCGGGCACACCGTGTACATGTTGCATGGGTGGGGGAGACCCCACACCATGTTTGGGTATCTCTGGGTGCTCACATGAGCAGAACATCACCAGCTCTCTGTCCTGGGTAATGGGGGTGGGATTATCCAAAATTTGGTTGTTAAAAAATTGGAGCTGTCTTGGTCACAAGCTGTATTTTTTATTACTCTTCACTCCACAGTGATGTTTGATAGCCCTGAGTAAAGTACCCACAATAGTCAGCAGCACGTGATGAGGAGAGGATTGGGGGTTGTTTGTTTCCACTCACAGGCAGTTCAGAAATACCTTTTAGGCAGCTTGATACATTTGGCACCTGTAAAGATAGGTATATTTGTGCTTCCCTCTTTTATTTGTGCTGTGGAAGGACCAAAAAGTCACAACTATAGTCTTGTCTTTGTAAATGCCACAAATACTGTATTTCATCTTTCCTATACTGATGATGATGCTGTATCCTGATTCCCTGCTGCTGCCACTCCAGGCAAAGCTACCAGGTTACACCTGGATAAAAAGTTACCTAAATCTAGGTAGAATGGACTCAGTCTCAGGGTGCAGTAGACAAAAAGTGAAATTTCCCAAGTGCTTTAGGAGTAGCTGCAATGCTTTTGACTTGTATGTAGACATCTCAGTCACACAGACAGAAACGTACAGCATGGTTTAGTCTCCTCACAAGAGCCTTTTAAAACTTGTTCTCAGAATCCAATATGGATTATAAATCATTAGAACAGATGAGGAGGGATCCAGAATGGATGAGGCACTGGTAAAATAGATTAGTTAGAATATAGAACAGATTTAAAAGCATGAACAGCTAGGGGGATTATTAGTTCAAGAAGATGAGATTAGATAGAGCAGCTCTTCTTCTGCTACCCTGGCTTTCCTGTTCACTTTCCCAGCCAAAAACAGCTTGTGCAACAATGCCAAAAACCAAAACATGCTTCCTCTAGGCTTCAAATCAGGCAGCATTTGAATTTGTCCAGAACTCTGCCTTCATCCAAGCCTGCCTGTCTATAGTGAGATGAAAAAAGAAAGGGGAAGAAGGAAAGGCAAGTGCCAGCAGTTAGCAAGGGCTGTGGCCCAAGGTCTTTTCTAGAGTTGGGGTGCAATGGGCAACTGCTTGCAGAGCTCGTCAACTTTAGTTCTCTGAAGCTAAAAAAGACGGGAAGAGCCCAGGCAGACAAAATCACACAGTGCTTGATTTTATTTATATGTCTGCTCCACACCAGCAGTTCCTGGAGTTGACCCTTTGGGTACCTTGCTTATTGTTGCTGGAGGCTTTTAACGTTTGTTTTTCCAGAAGCAATAACTCCAATGGGTAGGAATGCAGTTAAAGCTTCTTAAAGCAATTAAGTAATTTGCTTTGGTCCACACTGCTGGATATTATTGTTAACTGGAAAACATAATCCATTTGTTTATATTAAAGAGGAAAAGTGAGAGATTTGCAAAGGGGAGGTTGCAATGAGATTGTTCAGTCCTAGTGGGCCATAAACTGTTCATCAAACAGGATTGAGTTGAGCACTTGCAGACTCCACAAGTAAACCATGTAATCACCTTGTTAACACGCTTTCCAGCAGCAACTTCCCTGACTCCTGCCTGCTCTGGAATATTCATGTGCTCATGCATCATTTTAATGAACTTAACAACACATTCATAAGCTATTAATTAAACATTTATTAGTAATTATGCTTTGGGATCACCTCATGCGTAACTCCGGGTGTTATAAATACGACATCTCACCCCTGTGTTTCACCAGCCCAGTCCACAGGGCAAGAAAGACCTCTCTGCAAGGTGCAAGGCTCCTTCCCTCCCATCCTACCCAGCCCTCACCCATATGTGGCTCAGCTCTTACTAATCAAAGTATTCTGCTTCCCTGGGCATTGTGGAAATGAGCTGGTAGAAGAAAACAGCAGAATCCACTGGGTGATGGCCCATATTACCAAGGCAAATGTGTGCTGCAGGGCAGCAGCATGCACAGCCATGGCAGATCCTCACTGCAAATGTTACAGGGATTTCCAGATGAGAATTAATGGACTTTCCTTGGCTAGCGTAGAAGAAAATGTTCTACGTGTGGTTGTTTATTATTTCTGTTACAGTCACTGTACTTGCTTATTGCTTCCATCTGTTGGCATCAAACTATTGGCTCTTGTCTTATTGCTGGGATGTAAACCCTTCACAGGCAGGGAGCATGGTTTGGTGAGAGGCATAACAAAAGCACCTGAGAAATTTAGGTGCTTAAAGACTGGGATGCCTTGGAATCAGTTCCAGAGAGGAACTCAGATACTTAATTCCCAGAGGTTTCATTCAGGAAGAAATCTGTTCAATGACCTGAAATATTAGGTGCATGAATTGTTACCCTTTAAGTCTTGTGAAGTCATTTGCTCCAGACCATCTATCTCCAGTTGGTGCCTCAAGAGATCATTAGTTTTGTTGTATGGAGTTCTTTGGGAACCGATCGACCCAGGCCATGTCCTGCTTAAAGAATACTTAAACTCTTACTTGGGCATAAGCTGTTCTGCTTATTCTTCCTCACTGCCCTTCCTCTTTAGTGCTGCCAGATTAGACAGGACAGGATCAAGCAGGCCAACCGGGAGATCCAGAATCATCATTAAAAATACAGCTGCTCTCTCCTCTGTTCTTCAGGCTGTGTCTGGATCCACCAATGTAATTAGTCAGAGGAGCGCAGGCTGATTTAGAGAGCCATGGGACCCACTGGCAACTAGTAGCCTCCACAACCAAAACTTTGTCCACTGCAGGCAAGTGCTGTCTCTTCACAGCCGCAAGGGACCCACTGAATAATCCTGTGCAGGTGGCCCCCAGCTTTGCTGCTTATATGCAGCGATTTGGATGAATTGGCAGGAATGGGAGATGCTGCACTTGGTTGTGTGCTGTTTCATAAATTTTAATCCTCGCTTTGAATTTTCCAGCAGAATGGGTTTGCTCTTCTGGGCTGGAGGGAAACTTCTTTTCGTTACCCTGGAAACATGAAGATGACAGATCCATTGTTCATCAGCAAGGAGGAGAGGATGAGAGAGAAGTAGATGACAAAAAAGTAGGGAGGGGGAAGACCAAGTGAGTAAAAGGGTCTTTCAGAGGAGCCATCTTCACCTACTGCATCAAGGCTGGGAGCCAGGAGTGCTGAGGCTACCACCAGTGGTCAGGATTTCCCAGCACTTTATTGGATCTCCCATGCCAGCAGACACGCTGGAGCGATTTTGCTCAACTTTGACAATCAAGTAATGGGTGATGGATTAATGTTAATATCTCCTTGCTTCCTTCCCAGCTCTGGCAGCCTCTAGTCAGCTTACAGTTTACATACTTAATCTTTTACCTTATTTAAACCTGGGATATTGTGTATGCAGAGCACACCCAAAGGTCAAAGAGCTGCTCAGTGAGGAAATGGGCAAGCTGCAGGACAAGAGCAAGTGTCCTGATACTGTAGATGGGAACAGGAGGAATCCAGACATGCCCACCTATGGAGGCCACCTCCCCTTCACAGGGAGCCCATGAGGACATGAAGGCAATTCACCTGATTAAAGTCAGGCAGGAGTTTACATCTCCTGCTTAATTGGCTTTGCGAGGAAGCCAGTGGGTTATTCTTGTCCAAGCAGCCACAGAAGAAGCTGTAACACCCAGTGTGGGAAAACTGACCACACACACAAGGCACAGAAAGATAGGGTAGGGATTGGGCTCTGAATGTCCATGCTGCTCTTGCAAGCAGCCAGAAATCAAATACATCCTTGGCTACAGGTGAAGTCAGGGTGTTGTGTCCCTTTTGGCAGCTTCAGAACAAATCAGAGGAGTTGCCTTTTCTGCATTGTGGGGTCTGGCGTAAGCACTGGGGGAACCTGAAGCTTGCCCTGAGTCTGTGCAGTAACATAGCTCCATCAGGATACACAGCATGCTGCAAAGTTTAAACTTGGGGCAGGGATCTCTGCACTCAGCACTTGAGTTACTTGGTGTCACCATGTGTACTTGAGGGTACGGGGCAAGGAAATCCACAGTGCCAGAGTGCCACTTTTTCCCCTGTGAACGGAGAGCTCTGGAGAAGATAAGCCCCTCTTTAGTGTCTTGGTGAGTTCTGAGCTTCAATTAAAGGGGAAAGAATGCAGATTTCTGCCCTTCCCACTGAACTTGCAGGAGTTAGGAATTATTTTTTTTTTCCTGCTGGAAATTTGAGCAGAGAGCAGGTGAAAAAGGATACTGCAATGCAACATCCAGCTGCTTAAAGTCAGGATATGTTGTTCCTGCACCCCTAAGTTCCCTGTGCTCACCTCCTGTTTCCATGCCTTGATGATATAAGTCCCCCTCCTGCACTTTGTCTCCCTGCTGCCCTCCAAAGCACCAGCTCATATTAATCTCCCTCCTTGCTGAGTTGCAAAGTGCTTAAAGGCAAGGGCTCCATTTTCCTGCTTTTATAACGTCCCCTGTGCTCTTGTGGCACCATGCAAATAAATACATGGTAATAAGCAATAGCCTTTCATCCACACTGCTCCCAGGGCCACAGGGAGCCTGGGGTTTACCCCAGAGCTTACAGGAGTGCCAAGGAGAAGGTATGTTCCCCTTGCCCTGCTCAGCTCCATCCTCCTCCATCTGCTTGCTCCCCTCACTACCTCACTCTGCTCCGCCCTGGCCCCCCCTGTATTGCCCTCATGTCTCCAGGTTTACACTTGTCACAGCCCCATGTCCCCTTCTTCCATTGCACCTTCCAGCACTACCGCTCTGTTAATTGCCTTGGCTCACCTCTAAAGCAAGCCTGGGGAGGAAGAGAAAGCAGAAAGGAAATACTTCACTTGAAGCAAGAAGTTAACCAGTGTTGGCTGGGTAAAAGTTGTTGGTTTTGTCAATATTCGAGGAACTCTATCTGCTGAGACATGTAGGCTGCCATCCGAGGCAGAGAACTGAGCTGGATGGATTTTAACTTGCCACTGCCATCTGCGGGGCTGTTGTTGCTAGTAGCAAAGCTGGACGATCTCAGGAGGATACTCATCTATGTTATGGTTATTATCCTCTTCCCCAAGGAAGTTTGCAGTCCCTTTCCCTCCCTCACCCTGTTGCTGGAGCAGTGTCAGTGTAGCTGCCAGGCAGAGTAGCGGCAGCAAGAGACAAGTGTCGCAAACACTATCTGACAGTGTGTTTTGGATGCATTTCAGGTGAAAACACAAAAAACCCAATCGTGTTTGATTCTGGCTGTACCTGCCTTCCATATTCATGTTCATGCGCCTCCATGTCATTATGGGATTAAAGCATCATTAAGCACACAACGAAAGCCTTTGATAACGCTCTGCCCTGTGCTCCTCCTTGCCTTTCTTTTTTGCATTTCTCCTACTGCATCCTCTTTCTTTTTTCTTTTTTCTCTCTTTTTTTTCTTTAAAATCTAGCCTTTTTCCACCTTCCTTCTTCTCCCCAGTGATTTCAGGGGTGTTCTGGAGTAATACCTCACTGAGATATGACACAGTTGAAAGGACTGTATTCTGACTGTCCTTTACACCAGTGTATACATCAGTTTTAGCGTGGCAAACCAGACGTGGTGTTACCCAGTGCAAATCTGTGCAGATCTGTCCAGGTCCACAGTGGCTCTGCCAGTCTGGGAGAGCAGAGGACATGCTGCAGTTGAGTTGGTGCAAGGAGGGAGGGGAATGCAAGCAGGTCCACAGCATAGGGTTCTGGTGTAAATCTGGGAGTCACTCCACTGGCGTCAGGGAAGCTGCTTCAGATTTACACCAGGGTAGTAGTGATCAGTATCTGGTCTTCAACATCCACTTTGCAACCTCGTTACTGAGAGCTGCAGAGTTTCAAGCAGCCGCTGTAGAATGCTAGTAGTATTTTTAATAAGGGTGCTGAGACCAATCTACTCCTTTATGGCAAACGTGACAGCAATTTAGATTGAAAGCCTCGGTTTTCCAGACAGACACTCAGCCAGTTAGTGCAAACAAAAAGGCACTTGTAACTTCAGTCCTTTAATCTTACTCTTTGCTTCATGATAGATAAGGCGTCTTGACATCAAATTGCACTAATATGGTCCTCGGAAGATTAGTGCTGTGGACAATGCTTGTCGTCTGGCTTTCCCTGATATGTTTTCTGAGTGTAGCAAGGTCTAGTGGTCAAAGCAGGGATGCTGGTATGGAAAATGGGCTCTTCTCACACTCTCCCTGCCTCTAAGTTCTAGTCTGCCAGTGGCTGACCTTGCCTCTTGGTTTTTGCAGTTGTAAAATGGGCATAATAGACACTAATTGCCGGGGAGTGAGGGGGAGCTCATTGGGGGATGGCTAATGATTATTGGCTTGAAAATTACAGAGGAGAGAGGGGAAAAAACAGAAGGAAGGTTTTGCAATGAGTGTGGGATGGAGGAGCTGCTTCTCTAGAGATCTCAGAGCTTTTTCCTACAGATGGTCTCATTCCTCCCATTTGAACAAAGGAGCAAAAAAATATAAGGTCAAGCAATTTGCCCAAGGTCATATGAGAAGTCTGGGAATGAACCCAAGTGTTGCAGGTGCTGCCAGCCTGCAGTAACCAGTGGGTTGTGCTGCCTGTTCACAGACAGGCTGTAAAGGCTGTCAATGCACACAAACACCCCACCACATACTTCAGTTCCCTGTACCATGCATTGGGGGGAGCTGGGAGTCACTTCAGCAGACCCAGACCAGCTTTTGAGGGGGAAGTGATGGCTGCACGGCAGCTCTGCTTCCATGCATCCGGTGTAAGGCCAAGGAGCATAGAGCCTGGGCTAAGTTCTGCTCCCAGGTTCCTTCCAAATAAACCCAAAGCAGCTCTAGGAGAGGGGTACAGACTTGCTGGGGTGCTTGTGAGAAAATGACAGGAGCCTGGAGCCACAGTATGTCTTCCCAGGCTCAGCAGTGTGCCCCCTCCACCTTCCTAAGGACTCTCTCAAGTACCCCAGGCATAAAAAACAGCCTGAAGCTCACCTGGATCTGCCATGAGTCTGTGTACGAGCCCCTGCTGGGCCCAAAGCCCTGGGCTTTCCTTTTGTTGGTCACTCAGACTACCAGAATGAGGTTGCTGGGCTCAGCCCTCACCCTGAATGGGGCTGCGTGTTCTGTTCTCAGGTGGCTCCTCCATCCCATGGCTCACATCCACCCTTCAAAGAAGCTTCACTGCTTCCATGGAGATGGGCCCATCCTAGTACATCACTATTCATCTGCCTGCTTGGCTTTGAGTGGATTTAGTGCTGAAAATGAAGGGCACTCACCTGGACTGTCCTACAGATCCCAAAAATCCCAAGCTGTGCAAGATGCCACGGGGTGTCCCTTCTGCTCAGTGCACAAGGGCCGTGCCCTGACCACGCTGCTGGGCCAAAATGCAGCATCAAGGAAGGGGAGGCATGAACACTGCTCTGACACCACACTGCGATCGTCTGTGGCTCCATCAGCACCAGAGGAAATGGGAGGTGTGGGAGCAGTGTCAGCCCAGCAGGGAGCTCACAGCAGCCTCTCTGAGATCAAACTGTAGAAGACTGGGTAAAGTGGACAGGGGAACACAAAAAAGAAGGAAGATACCTCAAGTCAATTACACTGAGAAAAACTCTGCAGGAACTTCACAGCAGAGCCAAGGCAAAACAAGCAGCTGAAGTCAAGAAGCAGATCAGAGCCCTGTGGCCAGGAATAGCAACCAGCCCTGCATGAGCAGCCACAAAGGGAAGGCCCCAGCAAGCGCTGCCAAGCCAGGGAGAAGCGAGGAAGGCAGTGGGTTAAACACACAAGCCTGGGAGAGGACGTGAGGACTGTGCTGTGAGATGTTAGATCCTTAGAGTTCCCTGCTGGGGCTCCCTCCGGAGAGGCCTTACTCAGCTGACTCTTGGTGGATGAAAACAGCAGTGGATAGATGCCAAGGGCTCAGTACACTTGCAGGTACTGCTGCTTACCCGACAGCAAAGACTGCTGGATAAAACACCCCTGACGCGAGGAACCTATCTGCACAGTGCAGACACAGGGAGCTCAGTGGTGTCTTTTGTGACTTTGTCCTGAAATTTTGCAGTGATTAATTCTTCGCCTGGGCAATTCAGGCACTCCACGGGCTGGGGCAGTTATAGCCACATCCACATTGCACTGGCATTGATAGCTTTGTGCATGAGTGAGGGCAGTCTGGAGCCAGGCCCTGCTTGCTCCTCATTCCTGGGCAGCACTGCTGTGGCTGCCAGGCTCCCAGGGATGGGAGCAGCCCCGTTCCTGCCTGCAGGGACCAGTCTGTGGGCACACAACTATTGCCAGGCATGCAGTACCAAAGGATTCCTGGGCTAGCAAGAGCCTTTTGTTGTTGTTGTTTCAAACTCTTTGAAATGCATGTTTCATTCTTCCTTGTTCTGACATGACAAAGGACTATTTTAATAGCTGTGCATTAAATCTATTCAGGGGGAGAAAATGAAGGACTGGTTTAGCCTGCAGTTCAGGGAGTTGGTCTGTTATCAATAGCCTGTTTCCACCAGAGTTCAGCAGGAGACGGTGTCAGCCTCGCCAGGGTCAGCGCTGGAGTATTCCCCAGCCTGTACTCCCTGGGTGTCGATGTTCAGCCTCAAAGTGGGATATATAACAATGCAAAGGTCTGGTTCTTCCCTCCTGTCCCCCCCCTGCCCAGAGATCCCTGACTTAGGGCGCTTCCCTTTCAAATATTTTCATGCCAATATAAACAGAGCTCTCCAGCTCCTGGTGTTCTGGCAAGCCAGGCTGCGAGGCAGGACAGGCCAATGACACCAAGAAATGTGGTTTTGCAGCACTTTCTGTGGCTGCAGCAGAGCTCTGTCCCACGCTGGGACTGCCCACACCTGATTGATAGAGCCAGCCAGAGGATTGCAGGGGCAGGGAGAGAGGTAGGCATCGTGGTGAAGCTTGCGAAGCAAGGGACCGAGAGAGTGACTCAATATGTGAAGCTTGACAGCTCTGTGTCGAGGTCTGGCCACAGCACAGGGCCACGGAGGGGAACGAGGCTCATCAAATTGAGCCTGGGAAGGTTTCCAAAACCTTGTCTTCACGAGGCAACAGCGTGCGGGTTTGCATAAATATCTCTAAAATTCATCAAACGGCTCAAATGAAATACACTAAGGAAGGAACTACTTCTGCATTTAAATCTGTTCACAGTTGCTCCCCTGTCTTTGAAATCCAGCGATGCCCGCCCCTCCATCAGCCTAGGAGCAAGGTACATTCCAGATGGTTCCCCCATCCTAAAAAACTGCACTGCACAGCCGATTAAATTCTGCTTGTTGTAATTAAGCCCGACACAATTAGCTGTCAAGCAGGGCACTCATCTGTTTTATGTTGCAATCTCTTCAACAGGCAAGGCTGCTAGACAAGATTGTCACTTTTCGAAAAGATTTTCATTAGTTACCCTGGGCTCTGTGTCAGACTATGAAATATAAAAATGTGCTCTGTAGCCAAGTCAGGGAAATTCTCATTTAATGTTCCACACAGTATTATGAAAGTAATGTACTCTGAAAATGAATGCATTTTGGAACATTTCGGAAGAAATGTAATTTGTCTGCTAAGTAATAACTGCATGTTCATGAATTTACTGATTTTTTTTTCAATATGCCTTTCGTAAAGTTGGGAAGACTTTTTCTGACCTAAAATGAGAGGAAGAGGAACTGTTGATTTTAATGTTACTCCTCCCTCCCTCCCTCTTTCTTTCATTCTTTCTTTCTTTTCCATCACTTCCATGCACCCTCCGTATAAGAACCAGACGCTGTCCGATAAAAGTAGAAGCTTGGCAGAGAAGAAATATGCAGCTCAAAATGGAAAAGACAGAAAATAATTGCGGTCAGTGAGGAACAAGGGAGCTCCATCTTTCTGTGCCTTTAAGAACAGAGAGCAAGAAATCCCCTGTTGCTCCTCTCACAGTTCAACAACCAGCATCTGACGGAGATGCAATTACAGTTTCCCTGTTTCGGTGGGACTGTGAATTTTCTGCATTGCTAATGTCAGAGGCTAAGTGGGGGTCAAACACACAGAGTTGCAGGTGCTTATTGTCACCAAAATTCAGATTTGCAATCAGGGAAAATAAGTACTCCAGGCTGACAGAGCCTTCTCCTTTCCTTATAAATAGATGCTGGACGCTAGGTAAAATGCTTTAACCCTCTCTGGCTGGTGCATTGCCTCCCTCTGCTCCAGTTTGCGTAGAGAAGAGTCATACCTTCAGCTCCAGTGCTGACTTTCATGACTCTGGGTTCAGATCTGATGGTCTGAATTGGAGATCTTGCACAGCCAGGAAGATGGGAGCAGACCTGAATGGCCACTGAAATGCTGGCTGAGCTTTCCATCAGAAGAGACATGGCTGAGCCAGAGTTACTGGGTTTAACCGGGCAGGAATTTGATGGGGTGCAGAAGGGGAAAGGAAAAACCAGATTAATGGCACCAACTTGGAAAAAAAGAGGAAAATAGGCAAGGAATTACAGTGAGAATTGGGACTGTAGTCACAACTGGCGTGAGTCAGCTCAGCAAGCTTCTGCATTTACTTAAGATGTGATTTTGATAGTTGAAGGATGACGTGGTCCAGACCTGGATGAGCCAGCAGAGCTGAAGTGGTGGTATCGCTGTGTCCCTCCAAGCCACGGTTAGAATTTATTTTCCTCTGATCTGTTATTAACCCCACGCTTGTGTACTTACGGCCCTGTGTGGCCTAGAATAGGAACAAGTAAAGAGTGGCATATATTACTGTCTTAGTATGTCTGTACAAATTGGAGTTGTCAGTTTGTATGTTGAGATGAAATACAGTTTTCAGACCATAAGAAGTTATGTGCTCAAGTTTGAACCCTGCTGTGACAAGCATTACCCGGCTTTGTTTGCTGCCTGTTACTGACCATTAACTCCACGGGCAGACTCTCTTATTGAGAATTCAAGTGGCTTTAATCAGGCTTCGTTTACACTCCTTGGGAAGGAATAAAGTTCATTCAAATTAACACCACTTTATCACCAAATAGAAGCACCCCCACATGAGGTTCAGTGTGCATTTTAAAGATTTATCTTTTATGGCACACCTTCTCCTCACTCAGACTTCCTTTGCAGCAAGGCTTTTTTTTAAAAAAACCTCCCGTTTTCCCAGGAGCAGTTCTGGAAGTTGTCTCATTCCTGCCCTGGGTGTCTGCGCAGGGCCAAGAGCTTGGGGCTGGAGTGGAGCCTGCTCCATCAGCCGCAGAAGGAAGGGCAGGAAAAACTCTGTAGAAGCATGAGATGGAGCAAACAAAAGCAGAGAGGGTAAGCAGGAAAACATTGCCTCTTAATTGAGCTGGGGGAGAAGGAGTAGTGGTGATTACAAGGCTTACAGATCTTTGTTTATGAGAGCTGCCTTCCTGCGATCTGTCTCCATTGGGCAGAAGCATCCAAGCTCCCCTCGAGAGAGTGTCATGCAGGGAAGAACTGAACCAGAGTGGCTGTATGCAAAGCATGTGGGGTGCATGGCTGTGTACATGCCATTTCAGTGCTGTTCCCAAATGCTGCAAGCACTTTTGGTGCAAAAAGCAGAAAGACAGGGCTTTTCCTCTCCAGCATGCTCCCTTGCTTCAGCCAGGGGCAGAATCATCATGCAGTAGCACAGAATAAAGCAGGGCTTGCTCTGGTATCCCAAATGTTGATCAAAAAGATGGTCACATACACTGTGACATGCATGGATGGGGCAGAACAATGTAGAGTCACAGTTCATTTGCCATAATGACAACCTGTATAAACAGAGTAAATCTAACACATCTGAGACAGGAGAGACCCAGGGTGTCCATGCTGGAGAGCTCAGCTGCATGTGCTTGGGGGCTGTTTGACCAGGTCTCTGGACATCTGCTCTCCACCCTGAGCTACTGCTCCAGCGCAGCTGCCAGGGCTTTAGCATCCCAGAGAAATGGCTCACATCTTTTTTTACACTGGGATGAAATGCCTGGGCAGAAAGAGACGGTCTGTGCAGGAGACACAGATGTACAGCAGCTCCGCTCTAAGTCCTCTAGCCATCTCCTGAGCAGGCAGTGATCAGTCTGGCGGATGCTGCCCCGAACACTTGGCTTCCCCCGCAAGCTGCACACTCCATGTAGGGCTGGGGCCCGCTGTGCGGCTTGGCTGATGCTGGCACCCGGAGGGATGCTGGCTTTGCTGCTGCAGGTGGCCAGCATGTAGCGGGCATGTGCTAGCAGGGACTCTTGGCTTGCTGTGACTTGGTCCTTTATTGCAAATAGCTTTGGCCATAGCTGCTGTGATAACAGTAAAAACAAGCCCCCCCAAAATCCCTTCCTGCTCCATCCTTTAGCTGGATCTGCTTCTGGCAGAGGCTTTGCCAGCACCAGGTGCAAGGGGCTGCTCAGGGGGTGCAGTGAAACCCAGCTCTCATTTTTTTGTGTCTGTTTAATGCTTTCCTCCCTCCATTAATAGTTGTCAGTGGGACTCCCTCCCTTCCTAGGTAATCAAACTGAGGGGTATTTTCCCATTTTATGAGTGTTTTAACGCTGGGAGAAGAGTCAGGAAGAGATCGTTGAAAGAAAAAGGCCTCCAGGTACTGGAATAAACCTCACAGGTGCCTCTCTTCTCCCCATGCCACTGCTGCTCACCACAGGCTGGGATGCACAGGCAGCCCCATTTGGGTTCTTGTTTGGCTTTGTTTTGAGACATCATATATGTAGAGGCCTCAGCATTTACTCCTGTGGTTGAGTTGAAGCCCATGCTTAAGGAGACTCACAGCCCTTTTGCTTCCTCCTCAGCATCTCTCTGATGAGGGCCAGAGTCCTGCCAGTCCTATCTGGTTTATCATACTGGACCATCAACCATCAACTACACACTGCACATCTCAGCGCTGGTCACAAATCCTTGATGTATTCAGAGCCTTCATTAGGTTCCATCGAAACGCCACGTTGGCAAAGGTTTTACCGCAGTGACCTCCTACACATCACAAACCACAAGTATCACCCCAGTTCTCCAAAAAGAACCTGAAGGGATGGAAGAGAAGCTCTCTGTTGCCTTTCAGGTAAGCAAATTTAAATACGTAACTCTGTCTGACAGTTTCAATTATTATTCTTTTAACCATGCTACAAGAGAGGAAAAAAAGAGATTTATCACAAAAGATTGTTTTGGGGGAAGGGCGGGGGGAGGACGGGGGAACTCTAGAATATTTTATTTATGGGAAAACTGCAAATTACCTTAATAAATTCCTTTACTAAGCTGTGTCAGCTACTAAAACATTGTTCTTTGTGGGTGAATAACTTTTAATTTGAGTGTTCTAGTATTCAGCAGAGTGAGGTAATGGATTAGCAATTGCCTGTATTGTAAATGTCATCTTGGCATAATTAGGGTGATTATTGTTAACCAGTGGAGTTTAGTATTTATCTGTCACTGGGTGAAAGAATATAACAAAGCCCCAATTAGTTATAAATGGTGGTGGGTGGCGGGAATGGAACACAGCCTCTGAAATGCTATTTTTGTTTTAAATGTTTCAGTGTTTATTTGGTTTTAACATCCACATTAATGTGATCTCCTCCTGACAAGAGGGATAGCAAATCATGCGCACACATAGATGCCACGTGTGTCAGGGCAGGAATTACAGCAGAGAAGGCAGCAAGAGCAGGAGCAGCACTCGAATTTACTGCACAAAGCACGGGTTGCTGTCTGCATGTTCTAAAGCAGGTATGTGTAAACTGTCCTCCACTGCACCCAGCTGGGAATACATGTGATCCCTGTATCTGTCCAGTATTGCAGGCTCAAGACAGAGTAAAAAGGTGTAAGAGAAGGTTTTTTAACTGACTCCATCCCGATTTCTCTTTTCCTGATCCACTCACCTTTGTCCCTTTGCACTCAGACTGGTATTTGCCCTTCAAATGGGCCAAATGAATGTTTGATCTGTGATAACAGTCACTCCCTGAGAAATGGGAGCAGAGAAGCAGTAGAAGTTCACATCAGTAGGAAAGGGATGCTAAGCTGCTGAAAGATAGCAAACATTACTCCTGCTTACAGCTGTCTCTGATTGTGGTGTTTCTGCTAGCTCTAGTGCCCAAACATTTGCACCCACTGATCTCAGTGCAGTTTAGGTGGCCTTTTGAAATCCAGCCCTCAAAGCAGCAATGCAGTCAGTAACCACCTGACTCGGCTGGACCTGCTGTGTCATCGTCTCTGATAGACACCAGCATGCCCAGACTCAGTGCCAACATCAAGTTTTAAGTCTTGGTTCCCATTTAGGCTCCTTGCTGCCCATTCATTTCTAACAGCACCCTGTTTCTGACGGTCAAATGGATACTTTAAGAGGAAGTGGTCTGAGTTCAACTCTGCAAGGGAAGGGATGCAAAACCTTATTACAGGCAGCTATGGAGTGGTGTCCCCATTGGAAACATCATCTCCTTTCCCCCCAGGGCAGTCAGCAGCTGGCTCAAGGCACCAGGGTTAATGTCCTTTGCGAGTACTTATCCAGCCTAATAGAACTGGGGATATTGCTATCACTCACAGATATTTCAAATCCTTCCTCTTAATCCTGACAAGCTCTTGCCCTTAATAACTTCAGTGGGACTTTTGCCAGAGCAAAGACTGTCAAGTCAGATTCTCAAATGAAATGAAAAGAAAAGCAGGAAGGGAAGTTCAAGGTGAGAGTTTTTTTCCTTGGTGCTTTTTATGGATGTTCATAGCTGGAAACTCTTTTTTTTCCCTTCTGATTATCTAAATGATGGATGAGTCAAATGTCCTGAGAAATGTTTCCAGATCCAGACACAAATGACAGAGGATGAACTGAGCAAAGCCATCAGGGGCTGAGAAAAGACAGAAAAGAAGACATAGAGAGTTGACAGGGGAATAAAAGACTCAGTGGGAAGAAAGAAGGAGGTTTCAGAGGAAAGCAGGGATCATGTACTTTATGAAGCTTACACATAGAAAGAGTTTATAAATTTTTAATTAATGGATATTTAAGTACATTGTAATAATCAGTTGGTTTAGGCTATCTCAGACAACAGGTTGCTTGTGGCCACAGTGTATTAGGTGGCAGCTCTTTAAATTCTTTGGAAACCTTTTGTGGTGCTCAGTCTCCTGTGACAAAGATTATCTCAGCTTTCTTTAAAAATGAGAGGAACATTTCTATACTCTCTCCGTGGCAGAAAACATAGAAAACATGAAGCTGAGAGCCACAAAGCAAATAAAGATCCAGTTCTTGTTTTAAGACATTCTCTGATTGCTGGAGACACTCCTACTCTAGGGAGGGAAGAGGCTTGATCGATGGTTTGCAGGTTTTAGGGCAAGCAATGCTGATAAGCTATGAGCTCTTGTCAGGATATGAGCCACAGGAGAAAATGAGCAGCAAGAACAGAAGATTTGAGGAAGAATTGCTTTTGGGAAGAATTGGCATTTTCCTGCACCTTTTAAAAGTAGGCACAAGATGCCATGGGATCCCTCTGGGTACCAGCTCAGAAACAGGATGGATCTTTCTCTGCCCAGCTCAGCCTTGTCCAGCCCAGCACCATGTGAAGTTTGGCAAGCTATTATCCCCCTGGGGAGCTAGTATCCCTCCAGGCCCAACCTAACCCTGAACCGTTTGTTTTCTCCCATTGTGCAGAGATTGACCTTTTCGATTGACCTTTTCACCCAAGGAAGGAACTGATGTTGCCACCTGAAAATCTGCAGCGTCTCTGGGGAGGATCTGTGAGCCTGTGGCCACAGCAGGGCACAACTGCAGCAGCCAGAGGCTTGCCAATAAAAATAGGGTTTGACCTGGTTTTGGAGTGGGTGTGACCTGGATTTACTTCCCACAAGACTGTACGGGTACTGCTTCCATTGTAAACTATATAAAGCCTGTAAATACTCAGTTAGCCTAACCTAGATCCTGATTATACCTGAAACAAACCCATAAATCCAATGTATTTTTTTTCAGACGCAGCCAAAGTTCTGCTATTATTTATTTAGATGCATCTGGGAGCTTACAAATTTGCAACAATTTGCCAGCACAAATATTTTTCAAAAAAGCGTTTCACCCCTTCTCTGTAAATATCGTGCCTCCGGCCTTTGTGCACAAAAAGATGTTTTGGCCGAAGTAGGAAAAAATAAAAATCTATAAGCATTTTATAGAACTCGTCAAATACAATTTTACTTTAGTTTTACAGAGAAGCAGGACTTTCTATTCTCTTCAGCGTCTATGGGAAGGTCAATATTACTTCTATAAAACCTTCAGTGGCAAGGTTTTTTACATGGGTATGTCCACTTTCCATGGAAAGTCAATAGATACACTCAGAGCAATTCCTGAACAGAATAGGAGGGATGAAAAGGGTATTTTTGAGAGGTTGAGCTCACTTGTATGAACTGAAGCAGAGTTTAATTCCTTAAAGGCTTGATCCAGCCCCTACTGAGAGATATGAAATTGCTTCAACACAAACAGGACCTGACCTTCACTGAGAGACAAGCCAGGACCTGGAGGAGCCCCAGCTGCTTAACACAGGCACAGACACGCCAACAGCCGCCTCCTCAGCCTGCCTCAGTTTGGATTGCAGTTAGTCCCTGGGAGAAAATAGAAATTTGTCAATGAACGGAGCGGGAGGCTTGGCTCAGTAGCACCATTTAACGCCTGATAATCCCTCACCCCAATTTGCTCCAGTTTATTAGACATCCCTGGAAAGAGGCGTGATGGAAATATGATGGAACCATGACAGCAAGTAGAGCTGTCAGTTCACAGCCTCTCCATCAATGGATTCTTCAGGGAGAGCAGAGCTGGCATCACATGGGCACCTCCCTCTCCTCTTCCCAGCTTCATGTCAAGAGCATGAAGACATCCCCATGCTGCAGCCAAGAGGGGCACTTTTTCATCAGGTCTGGAGGGAAAATCAAGCCAATCATGTCCACAACTGTCAGCGCCAACAATCCTCCCATAGTAACAGCAAAAATGCCAGTATGGGCAGAAAGGGGCAGATTAAACTGGCTGAACTAAGCTGTTGCATCTGGAGACACCAGAGGGAAGTGCTACTTCCCACCTCCCAGCCCTTATGCTTCAGTATTGCCACTTGGCTCGGGTAATTTACTTTTAATAGTCTGGTTACAGATGAGATTGCAAAGGAAGCACGTGACTCAGAACAGGGATTTCTGAGTCACATTCTCATTTCCCCCTCATGCCTCCTAGGCCTCTAATAAACTACAAAGAGACATTAAGGAAACACTAAGAACTCTTTATGTGCTGAGATTCGGGAACTGGTACAGTGAGTGGGCAATAATGGATTCCATGTATTTGCAATATGTCCCTGCGGCAGAAACAGAACAAGGGAGACAGGAAGTTCAAGTGCTCAGGACATAGACCTCCTAGATCAGGTGGATGGTGGTGGATAGAAAGCAGGCAAGCAGTGTCTGAGGCTGGGTGAACATGCCTTTCCCACACAGTCTCTCAAGAGACTTTCAGCTGTGCCCATGCCTCATTCCCTAGGAAACCCAAGGGGAATTAAGTAGCTGTCATCTGTGCTTTGAGACATTTTCTCCATCACCCCCCAACATGTACTGTGTCACTTGGGCCAGGTTAAATTGCAGCATGCGAATGGGAAGAGAAAAGGGGCCACATCCTACCTCTGCCTACAATGTCCCTGACTGTAACACCAGTTCAGCAGACAACTGCAGGTTATGGGAAAATCAGGCCTAGGGAATCAACGGGCAAATGTCTCCCCCCAAGGCAAAGAAATCAATGCAAAAATCAAGTAGATGTTAAAAACACGTACATAGAACTAATTACAGAAAGAGAGCTAAGCCTGGGGTGGATGAGAGCCCTTGATAAAGGAAATGGCTCCACCAGGTAAACGGAGCAGTTGGCCTCAATGGCTTGGGTTATTTATTTTGTTTTTTCTCTTTCTTCATGTAGGTCAGATGTCTTCCTGAGGGGGTTTCTCTTAACCTCCCTCTTAGGATCTCAATTACACACTCAACACAGATTAACAACAACAACAGATAATAGAACAGTTAGAGCAAAAGAAACCTCAAAGGAACACACAGTGCACTTAGACCAGAACGAATAGCAAAGGGTTCATGGGGAAGGAAAATCAATGTGGCTGATATTTATTACACTCTTTATGGAGGGTGATGGGACTCAACCAGAGCCCATTTAGAGTTCTGTTCCGCTTGGGTTTTGCTATAAACAAAAATAATGAGTCCAGCCCTTCATTACAGTTTTGTGCTTAGCACATTTTAATTAGGGTTAGGAAAGTAGACAGGGAGGGGAAAAAAAGCAAGAAAAAATAAAGAGAAAGAATAAAGGTGAGAATAATCTCCAGCTAATTCATAATTTAGTATCAGTTCTGTTCAGGCTTCTGTCAGATCTTCCAAAAGAAACATCCCCTTTCATTCGGATTGGATAGTTGCTGTTCAAACAGCCTTTTGATGCCACACATGAAGAGAAAACAACCAACCATGAGCAGGGAGGGGAAAGGGAAAAACAGAAGGCACACAATGCAATATGTATAGAATCTAACACAACACAGTGTCCCATACTGGGAAGCAAAGACCAGTGGTGGTGACTGTAATTCAGCATGAGTGGGAGCAAAGTAGAAAAAGAAAGTGCAGAGGAAAAGCACATTGTAAGTAATCAAATCCTTGCTTTCACCCACTTGCCTCCCAGCATACACACATGCACAGCAAGGTATGCACAGACACACTCAGAGCCATGCAGCAGGAGCGGACAGGAATGCTCCTCTGCATGTGCGCTTACATATGCTTGTGGGGACATAACCATGATCTCCATGAGGGATTGCCTGGCCCTAGGGCCACGGCGTGGGGCACAGGAGCATGTGCCATGCTGGCTGATGGGAAGCATTTTCTCACTGACTCTGCCCCATGCTGGCTTGCATGCACACGAATGCAAATCTATGTGTGTGTTTGTGTGCAGGTGTCTGCAGTGACCCACAAAATGCGTTCTCTCTGCTTGATCCATCCTATTACATGACTGACTGTGCTCGGACATGGTGGAGATTGATAGCATTGAGATCGGACTCCAGTCAAGGAATTTTAAATCTGATGTGAGGTGAGTCCTGCTTCAACTATAGCTCAAAATCAAATTATTTTAGTTGTGGCAGGGAGGAGGGAAAAGAAACAGAGTAGGTGAAATAATACCTACTGTCTAGCTAAGATAAGCCAGGCAAGACAAAATATTAATTCTGATTCTGTTAGCACACCAAACAGAGCCGTAATTCCATGCACCTGTCCAAATCAGAGAAAATTACTGTCACCAATGTTGCATCATTCAGGGGTGAAAAGTCATTAACACCATGTAGAAATGGTAGCATCCCACTATTTGATGCCATTGATAATAAGCTTATCTGGGAAAGGGAGATCCTCTGGCTCATGTTTCTTTGTGAATGGAGGTACAGGTAGGCTTTGAAGCTCTCTTAAGGTTCACCAGCCTCACTGATAGTGGAGAACATTTCCAACCCAGACTGCATGCTGACATCTTCATATCTCCCATTGCACAAGCCCAACACCAAGCTAATTTTGAGCTCTCTCCTCAAGCTCATGGCTATGTCCATCCACTTGCTCCAAAGGGTGGATGGGATGACTTCAAACTTGGAGGAGGCCTGAATATAAAGCCCTGCCTTGCTCTGCTTGCTCCTAGCTATGCCAGTGATTTGCTATGTCATCTTGAGCAATCACTATGGCTAGACATCTCCCCTTTCATATCAGATGGCTCATACAGGTGTCCTCATTAACCTCATTAACTAATGAACCAAACTGATCACACACATCTGCTGATGAGACTCACTTTGAGTCTTGGAGTGCAAGTATTGCTTCATCAGCCCACAGTAAGTAATCCCTCCAACATGAGCAACAGTCTCTTTCCAACATTTGCCAGCATAGCAGGGATAAAAGGAGACTGAACTAGACTCAGTGCTTGGAAAACAGAGGTGTTGCAAGTGAAACACAAGGAGTTCAAATCAGGATTGAGAGGAAAATATTCCCTGCTTTATGAAATCAGTGCATTTCAGAAAGAGGGCACAGGCAGTTTATGGAGCATCCTCGGTTTGTCATTTTCCCTGCTGCTCCAATCACTTTGGGCTACCCTGGAGAAGTGGGGCTGTAATCACTGCCAGACACAAAACAAAGACAGGAAAAAAATCTCCTGGTTTAGGGAAGTAGGGAAACCTGTGGCTCAAGCTGTGTCTCTGCAGGAGCTGGAGAAAGCTGCAGCTTTCTGCAGCCACCTGGAGCTTAATTGCCACTTAAAGGAATTATCTTGTGCCTTTATCCCTAAGAAAAACAACTATTTGTACAGAGCAGGCAGACAGATAGGAAAGCACATTGGAAATTGCTTTGTAGACCTGCTTCCCCACCTTTCCTCATGTTCAAAGTGAAAGAAGATAGAAACACAATTCAGTCAACAGCGACAGGAAGGAGAAGAGGTGCTGGGCAGAGCACGAGCCTCCAGAAGGTGGAATAGGAAAGAACAGACACTTCCAAGCATCCCTTGGTCTTGTGTTTCTTCCCCAGGTACCTGCAGTTGGTCGCTGGCACACACTCGTGAAGGGCTGGCCCTATGTCTTGCCAAGTGCACCCTTCTTATGTCATCTCTCAGTGTAGCTTTTGCTGCTTTTTGGCATTACCATAATTAATGTTTTTAGGGAGTTCTCCCAGCATTTGATAGCCCAGTGCCTTCACTGGGATTCTGTCAGGAAGACTATTTCTTCTCTCCTTTAAAGAAAAAAAGAGGCTCTTTTCTCTTTCATATATACCAGGAATAACTCCTTGCTGAAATGAGCTACTCACTGTGGGAGAAAGGCACTGCACTGACAGGCTTGAAAACTGACAACGTACTATTAAACTACAAAAAAGTCACCTCCCCAGTGATGGTGGAGGCTTAGCAGCAGGAGACTCTTCACTTCCAGCATCCTTTTGCTGCACAAAAAGCATCAGAGGAAGTTGTAAGAAACCAGAACTGGGCAGGTCTAGGCTAATGTACCCAGAGCTTAAACTAGCCCTGGCTTAAACCCTGAACTGTTTTTTTTACCCTTTTCATTGTTGTACAGTCTTGCCTCATAACGTTATGTCCAGACTACCTTCTGAACATATCTCTAAGCACTTTGTACTGAGGCATCCAGGCCTCTTTACCACACTGCAGCAATCTGGAAGGATGCCCCACAGTAAGAATGGACTTCAGTGCTTAGGGCTAGACCAAGAGTCCAGTTACTCAGTCTTCTTTTTTTTCTCCTTTTATTCCTAATGTTAGTGTCTCATTAGTCTATGGGTGGTTCTCCTCACTCAGAGCTCTGTCCCACATCTACCTTATGTCCCTGTTTCTCCTTCTTCACCCAAGCATGTCTATACGCATCAATCCAGGTACATTATCTGTTGCATTCTCAGCATTTGGCTTTCAAGCACTTGCTTTTAGAAGCACTAAAATAACCTAAAATAATCCAGACTCTCTCCCATACCACCACATTCTCCAATTCACAATCAGGAGCTATTGCCAAAGGCTTTATATTTTAAAAACTTTTTGTGACTTTTTTCACAATGAAATATTTGAATTCAAACCATCCAGCATTACCTGCACATGCCCAGGGAGGCAGAGCAGACAGTGGGAAAGTCCTCAAACTATCAGCATAAAAAGAGATTGATTGAAGGACAGCACTGGATCAGTAAGACACGTTCGAGACATTTATATCCCAAATAGGTAAGATTGTCATTTTGGAAGAATCAATTTTTTTAGGAAATAACACGTTTCCTGGAGTAACTACTCCTGGTCAAAAAGCTTCATACTGAGCAGATTCATGCTTTCTTCTTCTTGCCTTTGATCCTCAGGTCATGTATATCACCATCTTTTCACAGAAGTCAATAGAGATATACCTGTTTATGTGAGCTAAAGATCTGGTCCAAGTCTCAGTCTATATTACAAACAAGTTTCAGAGAGACTCTTGGCAAATGAAGAAGGAAAATGAAAGTCTTTTTGTACTCTGAAATTTCCCAGGAATAAAACAAATGCACAGTCAAAACTATTCAAATGACATTTCAGGAGATCAGTCATAGAATCTATTAGCGCATTTCTTCTTTGTCTGCAAACAGACAGAGTTTGCAAATTTACTTTGGGCTCATAGGCTAACCTGTTCTATTGCCATCATGGCCAAACCTGATTCTGACATAAGACCCAGCTCTGTTTTCACAAGAGTCTCCATGCTGGAATGGATGGGTTTCTGCCCAACATAGATAGGGTTTAATTAGAAGAATGGCTTAATAAGAATCTTATCAAGGTTGTATCAGCTCTTGAAGCCACGTTACATGCATATTTAAGTAAGACAGGCATATACCCACCGAAAATCACTTGATTTTTCAGAATATAAGATCAGAATCAAGCATAGGGTCTCACATCCATACTCACATAAAGCAGTGCTGTACCCTGGGGAAAACTGTTCTGAAATCAATGTGACTAGTCACTCAGTAAAGCTCTGCGGAGCACAGTCCGGTCCACAGCATTTATAGCTAAAGGTTGTAGCTACAAACTTGGGCCTGATTCCCCACTGCACAATGTGAACAGTAAATTACAATTATTCCCACTTCTAAGGTCCTTGTCTAAAGAGTTCTAGTCCTATAAAAGCAAATAACTGCCCCCTATCCTCCTGTACTGCTGGAGCAGAAAATGTCTCTGCAATTGTGATTCTCTCTTGACTCCGCATTTGGTGGTCCTATTACACCCACCTCAATATAGACTTTATTCTCATGCGCACTAGAATCATTTACAGGCAGTGAGTAAAAAGCAGTGATGCTGCTGAGACTCTCCAAGGAGCTTGGCAAATTGACTTAGTTGGTTTTGTAGGATTACATATACTTTGCAGTCCAGTGCTGCCCATGACTGCATACGGTGCATTCTTGTAGAGAGCTGAAATTGGACTGGGACCCAGTTACTTCTCATGTCCGCTTTCTCTTTGCTTCCAAGTTCACAGATGCCAACTTCACCGACATGGACAAAATAAGCCTGTGGCACATGGCAAACAGAGTTACAGAGTCTGTGAGCAATGAGTAAGCTGGAGCTTTTGTTTGTGTATAAACAACACAACTGTCAGGTGCATCCTGGCTGCAGGCATTTATTCCAGGTGATGCTGTAAAGAACAGGAACAAGATAGCAAGACATTGCATGCCACATGGGGTCTGCAGTGCCAGCAATGAGAAAGCTCTCACAAATTAAGCACAGCTGACCTGCAGGAATAAGCCTAAGCAAGATTAAGCCATAATAATCACGGGTCTTTGAAAGCCTCTGTTAGAGAGACTTTAATAGCTTTATAAAATCAGGAAAGTGTTTATTATACCATTTTACAGATGGGAACATAAAGACTCTGAGAGGTAGCGGCTGGCATATTCAGATGCTGGTCGAGATCTATGCATGCTTTGTTGCTAATGATCCAGCAAAGGGTGATTGTGCATGTCTCAGGTTGAACATCTATACATTAAAGCAACCATAGACAGGGGCCACTTGTGAAAATCTTGCCCAATTAACTTCCTGAGGATCCCACAGAAGATCAGTGATAGAGAAATAGAAACACGGGTTGCTGACCACACCACTCCCCTAGCTCTTCTCCCCAGGAGACTGATTGCAGGCCAGGCTCTGTGGCTTCAGGCATCAGGCTCTAGCCAGTCCCTTGAAAGAAGGGTGTACAGGCAAACAGTTATCCAACAGTCAAAAAACTCTTTACCTTTGAAACACTCTCCATAACTGTTATTACCGTTTGCCTGGTTACCAACAAGATTTGTATTTGAATAATGGCTTTGCCCCTCCCTGAATCCCATTGACTTAGGGCTTTAGTTTGTTTATCGTCTTCTCCTCTTGTTTTAATTAAGGTACATTTTGCTAATTATCAAAAGAGAAACATGAACACAGATTAAAAACTGAATTATGTAAGAAGCTGGGGTAACTGAGATTCAAGGGAAGGGGCTGACGTGACTGTGCTCTTAGTCACTGGAAAAGCACAATGTCTGGGTTTCACCCAGGGAGTCAAATTTGCTGCTCAGACATTAATTTACCCTCTTACTTTCCCCATGAAGAGTGCCCCATGAGCAATGGGCTCCCATGGCCAGCTGCACAGAGAGGAGCAATAACTTGCCTGCGGGAACAGAGCATGACACAATTTCCTATTAGATCCATTAGGGAGGGTTATGGCTCTGTTCTGACCATCTGACTGAACACAGCAAGAGTGGAAGTATGACAATATTTTGCTTATCTACTGGAAAGGTCTTCTGTGCATCCTAGGAAATAGCTGCCCCTGACCACTGCTGGTGGAAAGCCAATGAATTTGACGTACTTTGGGGAAATCAGAATAGTTGTTGCTAAGGTCTGTCCTCCCATGAGCTCAATCCTACTGCTCTACATTGTGAACACAGAGGAACAGGAGCAAATTTAAGTGACTCCAAAACCAAGCTCAGTACTTCAGATTCATCATTTAGATTCTGAAAATGTTAGCGAGAGCAGGGCTCATTTGTTGATGTCTGTTTACAGGTGCCTATTTGTTTGAAAAGGCTAATCAGCTATCAGGATGCAGAGGCAATTGCTTAAATGTAAAGGAAAAGGAAGAAATTGTTCAAAGCTATTCAGCTGAGGTAGCATGGTTTGCGTTTTGATGTCGGTGTGCAGCCAACTGACAAATGCTGAGCCACAGTCTGGTGTAAATCCAGATGAATTCCATTAGAATCAACAGACTTGCTTCCAATTTATTCTGATGTAACAGAGAGCATGATATTTCCATTTAGATTTACATTAGATTTGTTTCCTGTTTTCCATAATTCAGTCAGTTTCCATTGTGTACAAAACCAGCCTGGGCCAGATCTTGATCTCATTTGCATTGGATGAAAACAGTTGTTTCAAATGGAGCTACACTGGATTTATAATTGCATAAATGAGAGCAGAATCTGATCTATTCCAAGTGAGAATTTCCCAGGGTGTTGCCATGTAAGAACACCCCTGCTGCGGTGAAGTGATCAGGTGCTTTGCCATCAATTTCAATGGAGAATTTTCATCTAAATCTTGGACTGGAGCCCTGAGTTTGACAGCTGTGGCTTTGCACATCCAAGATATAGAAGCCCCTCTTTCCTTCAGAAGATGAGTTAACAAACCAACACGTCCACCATCTCATGACCTAACATACAAATACCATGCATTGGCTTAGAAGAAAGTCAGGAACGGAAAGAGCTCAGCCTTGCCTGACAGAAGTCTTCCTCAAAAGATGTATTAGCCCTGATATATTTCATTTGTCACACATGTTGTTTATAACGCAAGTTCTCCATGTTGGCTTTTGCTTCCTACAGAGCTTCCTCCCTTGAGGGCCTTCCAACTCCCCTTGTTCAGTTGTAATTGGAAATGTTAGGAGCAATACAATGATTCTCTGGCAGATAAGGCTGCCTGTTTTGGTGGCCACGCTGCTAGCAATAGATTGGGTTATTACTAATAACTAATAAGAGGGTTACCCCCGGCAACATGTGCAATCAAATGGATTTACTCCTCCCCATTGAAGCTGCTTATTTCACTGCTAGCGGGAAAATACGGCCATTTAGTCATTTATAGTAGTTGCAAAGGCTTTTCCAAGTAGATATACAAGCAAGCTATGTTGCCATAGCTTCTAGGACTTTGAATTTGCCTCATCCATCTGGCTTCACAACCCCTCACTCTTGTTCCTTGCTGTCCTCTGGAAGCCACCATTTCAATGGGATATGAACAGGCATTGTTCTCACTCTGGATCTTACAGGTAGTGTACAAGCTCAGCTAACCCTTAAAACACTGGCCTCCTGACTGCCAGCTGTAACGCTTTATAAGCATGGATATTCCACCTCAGTTCTCAAAGATGAGTTTTGCTATGAAAACACGCAGCATGGTTCTTTGTTACCTGGAGGCTGAGGAAATGCAAAGCTGATACGCAGTAAAAGCAGCTACATCAGCAGCATATCCCTTTACATTGATATGGCTTGCCATTTTAAATGAAGACATTCCTCCTGCATTTGCATTTGTAGGACTCCTGTGTGTTTAATTCCACAGTAAGTTTCAAATTTAAATATTTCTCTTAATTTACAACATTTGACACCAAGCATGGGAAAACAACAATGGCAAGAACAACCACAACGACACCAATGACAACACCACACTTACAAGGCTATCAGTATTAGGAGCACATTATGTGGCAGATTGAAATTTCAGCATCTCTATGCTTCTCTCACCACGTCATCTCAGCCCTGTGCAGAGAGACTGGAAGTTACCCCATGGGTTTGGCCTGCAGTATATAAAACAGAGCCTTGAAAAAACAAGGCAATCATCAAATTTCCCATGTAGGCGGCAATCTGTCTGTTAGGTTTGCATACATACACATTATCGGGCCGCGAGTGCCTAAAGGCAGTCTTACACAGAGCAGCTCGTGCCTATAAAACACAAAGGCACACCAGGTTCTCTTCTGTCTGATGCTTCACAGCAAGCAGTAACAGAGCGGGACCCATCACACAGTAACAAAGGCTGACATAAACACTTATTTGTGATTTTGTTCCCCATGGTTTTTATTCCACCGTGCAATTTGCATTACAACTGGATCCTAATTGTCCATTTTAGCAGGCAAAGAGCAATCTGATACAGATTATAATACGTGAGGTGAGGTAAAGCAGCAACATCACAAAATAGGTGCTACCAGCCACAGCCTTCCTGTCTCCCAGGGTTTTGACACTGGCTGATTAAGCAACTGAGCAGCACTGCCTGGAATTAACATGAGCTCAAAAAAAACCAGGACAGTGGGAGTCTGCTTCACCAAAGCAAAAGTGCCAGAAACCCTTTCTTCAGGGCTTTCTGATAGCCCTGAGTGTCTGAGGCAACGTAGTCCTGAAACCACCTTTGAGGTGACATGGTGCTACTGTCCTTGGTGAAGGAACACCTGGGAAGTGACATGCCACAAGGCCAGTATGGCACAATGGCCTGGCCTGAAGGCCCTGTGAGGGAACATCGGCACAGCTGCCTCCAGAAAGGAGCCCCTGCGAAGCACCACTGGTCCCATGATGTTGCTGGGATCCCTTGGAGGTAACGAGGCACATTTGGCCTCAGCAGCCTGTCTGAGGTAGCACACCAGAGCCACGATGGGGACAGAGAACCCCAGAAAGCAGTGTGTGACCCTGAAAAGAAAGCCATGTGGCTGAAAACCAGGAACACCTGGAAGGAGAGCACTTCCAGGAGGGAATGCTGCACAGCCAGCCTTGACTAAGAGAGGCTAATGTGGCACAGCTGCCCTGTGCCAACCAGCCCCTGCAAAGAAATGTGGTGCAGCTGCCATGTATTGGAGAGTGCATGCAAGTGCTTCTGGGGGAGGGAAATCCATAATGAAGCAGCCTCAAAGGAGACATGACACAGCCTGCTAAAGACCCTGAGAGCACAGCCAGCGCAGCCACTGCATTGAATTCTCCCATATGTGAAAAAACCTCTGTATTCCCAGGGCCACTAGTGCAGACTCATTGATTAGAAGGCAGGGCAGGAAATTAAATGAGGCAGGTGAATTAAAGCCAGACTTCACAGGCTGCATCTGTTCCTCCATTCCCTTTGGGTGCAACACTGATGTAACTTTAAAAAGTAAATTTAGTGCTGAGGAAAGCTGCCAGGCTGATGGCCCTGTAAACTGAAGCACTTGATGCATCCACGACTCAGGTACAGAAGAGCTGCTGAAACATGCCTCAGCCTGAGCTGCCTTGCTGAAGCACAGCAGCTGGCGGAGATGGCCTGCCTGGGCTTGTCTTCTGCTCATGAAGCTCGAGAGGAGCTGGCTGGGGAGGCCTGGCTGCAGCTGCAAGGTGGAGATGAATGCAGCAGCGAAGAGCAGTGCTTTTGGTAATCTTGTCTGTGATGCCCCATCAATAGCAGGATCCCAAAGATAAATGCTCCTGACAAGAAGAAATCCCATCCATGGTGCAACGTGCAAGGTTGCAAACGTCTACATCTTGCAATATTCCCAGGCTGGCATGCAGACAGCAGCTTGCACACCTTTCAGCTTTGGCCCTTGGTCTTGTCCACACCTGTATTCACAGAGAACAAGGGAAATATCCATTTTGGAGCAGTTCTTACTATCAGCGTCTTTCTTGGTATTTGGATGTACAACAACAGCCCTATACTTTGCAGTCTAAAGAGCCTGGCTGGTTTTTGATGGACTAAGATGAGGGAGGAGATACAGGACATCTCAAACAAGACACTTATTTTGCTACCTAAGTGTGTGTCCAGAAGAGGATTTGAAGCAAGCTTCTGCCCATTTGGAGACCTAACCACCTTCTTGGCCAGACTGGGGTAAACCCCAGATGTCTAAATTACATTGTAAAAAGTGGCTGTCACCTGTTCTGAAAGCAGCTGAATGGTGAGGTCCCAGCATTTAGCAAGCATTAAGGATACCTGAAACTAAAAAGTAAGAGGCAGAGCGGGGAGGACAGGCAGTAGATGAGGCAGTGTAAAACAAGTGAGTAACAGGTTGTCCCACTGACTTCCCAGTCCTCTCATCACTAGAGGGTTGCACAGCCCTATCTGCAAAGCATTAAAAAAATCTCTTGAATGAGAACAACAACGTAATGAACAGTCAAGTAAAGAAAGAAAACAGTCAGTCCTTGTTCCTCAGAGCGGAGCCTCTTTTCTCGTATATCTTGCATTGGATTATGGCATAGAGAAAAAAACAGAAATACCTCAAATAGATCCAGTTAGTTTTACCTCTTTTTAGGCTGTACCTGTGGCTGTTTCCAGGTGGTTTGCCTTTTTTTTTTTCTTCTTTTTCCCATGTGATAAGATCCATCATTTGAAGGACAGCAACCAAACCAGCTCTTCCTGCTCTGAAGAAAGGCAGCAACTGCACTTAGAATAAAAGATTGTCAGGCAGATTTGAAGTGTCAATCAAAGCCTATCTCTGAAAAAAACATTAGTCCAGGCAGCTCCCCACACCACAACAGTTAATTTATTCTTTCCAGATATCCCCCTGAGCTGCAAAAAGCCTTCCAGAGCTGACCAGAGCTGCCAGCTACAGGCCTGAGGTGTTAGATACTGGACCTAATTCAAGTCAGGTCAGTTTGCCTTTTTCAGACCAAAAGACTCTGATTATCTGGTCCAGAGAAGTAAATACTGGTGTCCCAGGCTTTGTGAGGCAAACTGTACCTTTTACTAGAAGAGGGGCATAGATTTAGGATTCTGTTGCTGAGTGTGTCCCATTTTCAGTGGCACGCCTCCACTTTAATATTATTATTATCGTTTAAATTATTATTTATGACTGCACCTAGAGCTGCGCGATGCACTTTCCAAGCACTCAGGAAAGTACTGGCTGTGCTCCAGGAAACTCATTATTTCAGGACAGACAGACGCGCAGAGGCGCCGCATGGTCAAGTGGCAGAAATGCTGACCCAACAGCACCAGCACACTCTCCACTGTGCACCTAGCTTGTTGGTTGACCTTGGAAAAGTTCCATTCCTTCTTCCCATGCTTAGTCCCACCCCACTCTGTCCATTTCAGTTGCTTGGACTGAAAGATCTTCAGCTGTGACTATGATCACGTCTTTGTCTGTCTTAGAATCTCTTTCTGTGTAAAGACCAAGGAAGTACTTGGGGAAATATTTTTGTTCCTAGGAAAAAAAACCCAAACTGGAGAAACTCCATTTTCTGTAGCATTTCTTCAAATGCTTTTGTTGGAAAAAAGAATCAAATGTTTTCTCATTGCCAAAAAAAGTCCAGAAAGGCATGTTTTTCAGTTGAAAAACAGAAAATGCAGGTTTGGGGAGTTTGGTAAGACGTTTGCCAGTCATTGAAATTTTCTGGGGAAAGTACTGTAGTGGTTAGAGAAACATCCATTTTGTCCTGAAAATAAGTTTGAACCTAAAAATCAAGTTGCTCTGTGAGCAGGGGAAGTGGTGAAACCTGTTCTCCTTCTGATTTGTGCATTACAGCTCCTTTTTATTTCTTCCTTTCTTGGTGCTCCCATCTCACTGTAATATCCCTAGGGCACCCTTATTCCCTCCAGACCTCCTCAGCAAAGCCCTCAGCTCTTCCAAGAGCTTCTTGCTTTGCAGGCAAGGGGTAGCAAGTGCAGGAGCTGGTTTGAAGCTAGGCAGGTACTGATTGACCAGCCAGTATCTAAAAGCCAGCTGGTCACTTGGCTGCTGCATCTCAAAATAGATAGGGAACAAGAGATGTAATTACTACTTCAGTAGGATATTAACTTAAATGTCTCTCTGCTATCCAGCTGCTGTTTTTTCACGAAAATTGCAGGAATCCTGGGTCTGTCAGACCTCTCTCTTTTCATCTGAATCAGGTCAGCTGGTTCAGAAGTTATTGGAGCAGGGGGACTGGCACACAGATGGAAGAACAACACAAGGGGGCTCGTTGCCTTATAAACCCTGGCTCAAAAATAAGGCAGTTTTGGTGTAACAATGGGTCCCTACTGTCAGGTGAGGTAGTTGCTGTAACAGTGACCAACCAGTCTCTGTCCTTTGGATATATAAAGGCTGTCAAACTCCAGGACTGTCTATAGCACACTTATTTGCTGTACAGAGCCTTTAACCTAGAAATCAGGGCCCTGCTGTATAGGAACTGCTCAGGACCCCAGACAGTCCCTAACCTGAATCGCTTGCAGCTGGATGGACAAAGAGTAGAAGGAAGGAAAGAATAAATTATCTGACTTACACGTAGGGAAACAAAGGTCAAGATCAGCAACTTACTGAGGAATCCTATGAGAGTCGGAAGGAGGCTCAGATGTCCAGTGTCCCCATCTAGGGCCCTAAGCAAAGTCCATCTCAGCTCCTTCTCGCTTCATCACCCAGGCAGAAGTCACCCTTTCATGGGCATTTCACTCTGATTCACTGCCCTCAGGAGCTGAGTCAGTCTTACCCATGCTTCTCCTTTGGCAGCTGAGACCACATGGCGTGCTGATGAGGAAACGTTATTTGTTGTTTTGTTTGGATTAATTATTCATGGGCACAGTGCTGAAAACACTCAGAGCTGCTTTCTGAACAGTCCTTGAGCTGGCGTGCAGGGAGGGACTTACCAAACGCTGGTGGCCGGGCTGCCTTTCCACGACCAAGCTCTCTTCCATCTGCTGCCCTTCAGCTCTTGTCACACTCCCCATCTCTCATGGCTTTGGCTGTGCTCTTTGGCATTATCTGAATAAGAAAGGCAAATACTTGGAGCACTGTAGACATGCAATCAAAAATGGCATTTGACCAAGGAGGCACTGACCCTGGCATGAGGAGCATATAAACCTGATCCTCTGACTGTTTTGTTTATTCAATCACACTATATAGCTGAGGATAAGCCACTTTCAGGGTTTCAGACCTGTTTATCCTTCCGCAAAAGATGCCTTCACTCTCCTTCAGACAATCTGCAACTGCCTGTAAGTCTTTTTCCCATAAGCAAGGCTCTCCCTCTTTAGTGTGTGCTCCTGGAAATCCATTTTTCATCTTAGAACAAGGACAGCCTGTAGCTTTAGGAGCACTTTGAGGATGTTTATAGTAAGACAGAGCTTGAATTGCTCTAGACACGCTCACCCTCATGCATTAGCAATGAACAGTGGTTTTCTGGGGTTATGGTTCCATAAACATTTTCTGACAGGGGTACAGACCCTGCATAGAAGACTTAAGCTTAGCAAAAGTAGGATTACTTTCTTAGTTAACTCTTCTGAAGACCCTTAGAAACCATCTATGGCTACCCCCCTGGGATCTCTAGAACAGAGGCTGAAGCTCTTGCAATTTTCTAGGGGTACCTCTTCAGGGCTAACATTTGCTTAGAGAGCTCATTATCACGCCTTGGACTGCAACCAAGATACTCATGGCCCATAGGCAGCAGCTCTACCAGGTAGCCACCCCACCCAGCCGAGCCAGTAGGTGGAGGGCTGAGCCTTTTGATTCCTGTGAATTGCTCTTTGCAATTATGCAGACAAGAAACTGAGGCTGTGCTGCAAACATTTCATCAGAACTTAGAGGAGTTCAAAGTTTATGGGGTGGGGTTTTTTGTTGGGTCCTAGCAAAGGACTCTATAAGTCTACTTAGGCTGATATCAATCGCTGGTTGGGTTTTCTGCAAAACCCAGAACAGAATTCACATTCCAGCGCTTGCTTCCTCACTTGAAATGTAAGGGGATTGTAATAGCCAAGTGTTTGCTGTGAGCCCACCCTATAGCACATCTGCCCCATAAAACACCAGGACCCAGGAGAGAGTATTTATCCCAACTGGGCAAAATCCTCACCTGGTACAAATCAGCACAACTACAGTGAAGTCCAGGAAGCTGTGCCAGTATACACCAGAAAAGAACCTAGTTTAGAATATACTTTCCATTTATTACTACTTTGCCGAGAGCCAAGACAGACCCCCCCATGGGACATATTAGCTCAGTTTCATCTACTGCAATCCCATGCAACTGCACAGGGGAGGAATTTAGATCCTATGGACTATGTTCTCCGCTGATGCAACCCTCTGCTTTTGTTAAATGAGCTTCTTGGGCTGAACAGTAAGTAACTGAGCTAAATACAGGTGTCATTTTCTGGCCTGCATGCTGCAAGGGGTCAGCAGAGGTAACTGTACCGGTTACTTAAACTTACTGTTCAGAACTTAAAAATCACTTAACTGATTTCAAGGAGTTTATACCAACAGAGAGCTTGGCCCATGAGTAATACGCATAAATACTACCTTCAGCCACAGAGATGAAGTTAGTCCCCCACCTGGCTGTTGCCTAAGTAACACATCTCTAGGAGGATATTTTTTAAGCTAGTGGTATTTATCCAGTAGATGGAAGCAGGCCTGTTAAGGCCATACCAGGTCAACATATGTCTAAGCATGTGCTGAAGAACTTAATTAGTTCTCCCTGAGAAGAGAGACTCTCAGGGCTATTTAAAGGATCGTTATCCTACTGTGAGATGCCTTGGAGCCTGCTGCTAGGCCTAAGCTTAACAGGGCAAGTCTGTAGTAGTTGGATGGGAGCGAAAAGTCTTCCCTCCATGCTGAGGAGTAATTGCTGAGCAACCTCAGGAGCTGGAAGGTCAGCGCAAGTAGCAGGCATCACAAAATCACATGGAAACCCAGTGTAAGGGACTTAATTCATGTCTGGGCTGTAATGACGGTTTTCTGTGCAGGGTCAAACAGTGTAGATCCCATTATTTTTCTGGTTTCTCTTTTTAGAGATCCAACATCTTCTGCTGTGCTTGGTGACTGCTTCTCAGGGAATTCCAGTGGGAGTTAGAAGGGGTGACAGGATAGTGGAGTAATATAAGCCTGGAGTGACTCATGGCCAAGTGTCTATGTCAAACATCAATCCTTATGTGTCATCATGGGAGTCAAATGTAGGCAGTAGTTTCTCAGCATCAGCTAAACTGGACCTTATGCAGGTGGCTCAGTCATACTTTTCATGCCAAGGCTCAGTCATAGTTTTCATTTATGAGGCCAAAAATCAGAGACTGTAAACTGAATGCCAATAAGGGAATTAGCTGGGTTCCCCAAAGGTGGATGGTTTTGTTATTCTGCCAGGAGGTAGCTCCTTGAGTTGGATGGACCTTTGGAAAACTAGGCTGAACTGCCTCTGAAGGATAAAACAGGGTCCCAAGCATATTAAAGCTTGTATAAGCACTGGCACTCACCAGAGACACTGAGGCTGGATTGCAGAAGAGGGAGAATCCTGGACATGCTTATCTTGACCTAAGAGTGGCTTATATACCACGTGGGACCTTGGTCTGCTTTTTGAGCTGTCAGGAGTTGTTCCTAGATGAGTTGTTATGGTAACTGAGCTAATGCCTTGAGATAGATGTTTTCAGGTGGCTCCAGGCCAGAGAAACAACACCAATAGATTCCAGATAATAGACTTCTGCTAAACTCAGTGCCGGCATCTACTTTATTTAACCTATTCACCAGTGACTTGCTGAACTCCATTCTCCAGGCAAGCCATATATGATGACGATAGCTGCTTGGCCTCAATGAACCTCAGCTTCCAAAAGACTGAGGGGATCTCATGTGCTGTGGCTGAGTCTATGCCAGTAAATTAAATAGGCCTGGGACTTTCTTCTGCATTGAGAGGACAGCTGGCACAGAATGGCTAATGCTTTCATATTAAATTCTTACCCTCCAAACCTGCGTGGTTACATCCAGACAGCCCATAAGGAACAGTCCCTGGCCCATGCTGGCTCCTGAAATGCATCTGAACTGGGCCAAAACTGCAGTGCAATACTCCAGCATTGTAACAGAGAGCAGTCGTAGTACTGGTTTATTTGTTAGTACAGACATTATCTGACTGACTGCTAGAGGTGACCACACAAGAAAGGAGCCTGAAACCAACTGCGAAGGCTCTGTCAACGTGCTTGTGCTTATATCATGTTCGGATCCAGCTGGAGCTGTACATCAGCTACCGTCAGTAACAGGCACACAGCACATCTAAGAATCACTCTGGATCACCCATTTCTATCCTCTATTTGAAATAGCTCATGGGCTAAGTGGTGGATTCACCCATTCAAGACAATATCCCTCCACCTAACATCGAACATTAGAATGCAGCCAACAAACTATCAACAAGGAGCAGCAAATGTCATACACCCACTATCCAGCACTGCTGCTGACTACACCGTGGGAGGCCTCTTTGGTTGATGTTCCACAGCGTGCAGCCAGCAAAGAGCATCCAGGCAGCTCGCTGCGGCAGACAAAATTCGGGAAGAGTCGTGCCAGTTTCAGAAACTCCCACATCACCACCAGACCAGCTGAGCAGCTACCTGGCTCTAGGGCCCTGCACCGCCTCCAGAGCGAGCCAAACAGGTTCTGCCGTGGCGTGGTCCACAGTGCCAGGACTGATCACACCTCGGGCATTTGAGACAGCCTGCTGCATGCCCTTTTGGATGCTGTTGCATCTGTGCTGGATGGCTGCTCTTTTCATGTCGAGACTCACTGGTGGTCTCCTTGCATTGGGCACTGATGGCTTGAACACCACAGGCTGGCCCAAGGCCACTGAGCTCAGGGGTTCCTCTCTCTGCTTGTTCATTCACATTTGAAATCCTGCTTTGCTTGTTTTACCCACTTGCAAACCATGTTACTGTAATATGTAGCTCTCTAGGGCAGAAACTGGTTTTCAGTATGTTCTTTGCTCAGCTTCTACTGCAACAGGATTGCAATCTCAATCAGTACAGCAGTAAAGTGATTAACACGCTCCGCACAAAGGGGAATTGCATACTCAGTGGATGTGATATTCCCAGTTCTGGCCTGCCCATGTGTTTTCCCAGGGTGAGAGGTCATGTTGACTGAGCTCCAAAATGGCTTGCTCGAACTTTTAAACACTAAGGTCCAGATAAATTTTTGGCATTAGCTGGTATGCTGATCCCTTTCCTGCCAAGCTGCAGCCTTAAGTGAATTTTTATGACTAAGTTATAAACCCCAGAAAACACGAGCAAGAAGTGGAAATGCTGACTTGGCCAATGCTAAATGCCAATTATCTACAAAGACATTAAGCGGGGGGGGTGAAAAATAGGGTCATTTTCATGTTTTCTCTGGTTCAAAGTAAACTGTCCCGTGAGCCCCTTGTAGGAACACATAGCATGCAGAGTGACCATTAATATTTATAGGCATGACACTGAGCTGCAGACCTTGGCAATCAGAGCAACTCCACTTTTGGAATTAATATAGCTCTGCTTGGCTGACATCTCAGTACAAAAGAGTAAGTAGGAGACACCAAGATTTTCAGGGAGATCTTAAGAAGCAGATGCTGACCTTTGATGGAGAGGGTCCATACTTCACTGAGTCGGTGAAGTAGTAAAACCAACTCTTGAATCCTCAGGGCTGCTGGCCAAACCCAGCACCATGTTCTCTATTCCTCTCTGCTCCTGTGGCTCCTAGACAATCCCAACACTGCATAGGCTATTCATATTCCCCAAGGTTGCACACTGTTGCCCAGCTGATACAGACCAGCATATCTCCACAGACACTTTTGGAGCAACATGGATTTATAATAGCTAAAGATATGGGTGAATAATCTTACGGCTCAAAATGGTGCTGTATATCAGTTGCAAAGGAGCACCTGCCTTCTCCCACTCTGTATTTCCTAACTCCCAGTTGAAGTGATAGAGAGAGCCCTCTAAAAACCATCCCTCTGTATGCTGAGGATCTGGCAAGGTGCTGAGTCAGAGGCTGCACTCAGCCCAGCACCATGTACCAAGCAGGGTGATGACTGCCAAGCCACACACAAGCACGTCTCAGAAATATCTAGGGGGACCATGCTACAATGATAGCTCAGTCACCCCCATAAGCCTTTAGAGAAATGTACCCCCAATACCTGGGCATTTTCCACTCATGCCACACAAAACACTTTGGGAGTGGCTGAGGTTGTCACAACCAAATAATCCTTCATGTCCAAGAACTCAAGGAGAGATGTGACTTCAGGGAGAGACTGTCCACCCCCCACAATGCACCCAGCCCTGGGAAAAGGAGTAAGAGATCAGCCAAAGGTGCTTGTTTAGGAGCCAGAAAGGTTTTGGTGAAATTCAAGGAGAAAAATATTAGAAATCCGACTCCCTTTTTCATGTACTCACAAAAATTGAGCTGGAACTTCAAGCAACAGACTCTGAATTTTCAAAAATGGCTAGTGACTTCAGGTGGGCACCCTGAACTCAGCACACCAGGGACAGGATCTCCTGATGATATTTGCACTGCTGCAGTCACCCCCTGCTTTTGCAGCATGTAGGAAGGTGCATAGCATATTATGGAAATCAGGCATCTGTCAAAAGAGCGTCAATATGTGCACTCCATCAACTTTTTTACTCTCAAAAATTCAGGCTGTACAATTTAGGAAAATAAACACTGGAAACAACAACAAATAGAAATGTTCCTGCCATTAAAAACAAGGTGAAAAGGAGGAGCTGAGCCAAGTTAATCAGAGAGCTGAAATGAGATGTTGGAGAAAGGGGCCATGGGTGACTTGGGGTTTGCAGTTAGCTGAGCGATGTGAAATCTCTTGTGTCTGGCTGAGCTCTGAAAGGCAATGCTTTATTAAATCTTCTTTGTGTGAGATTTCAAGCTGCCTCTGGACTGGAAAATAGGACCATTCCAGTATGTGGCATATAATCAGGAGCTGAAGTCTTTAGCACAGGTTTTTCTGCAGAGGAAACTCTGATCAACATAGACACATAACTCAGAGGGCTCAGGATTTAGAAAGCTGAATAGACGCAATACACCCATGCTCTGCTGTGCATCTCTTCTATCCAGTATCCCCAAAATGCTTCACAGAATTAATCATGCTGGCAGCAACAACCAGGTATTAGGAAAGACAGCACAGGTGGGCATAAATTCACCCCACTGAATCTAAACTATCCTGTGGGCCAGTGGGTCTCAGGTCCATTATCTCAGGTTTCATTCCCACTGGAACATAATACTTGCCCTGATTGTTCTCCTTTGCACCAGCTATCCTGGAAGTCTCTAGTCTCACTGTACTTTCTGCTGCTATCTGGCCACATTTTGGGAAGCTGCAGCCTCTTGCCATCTCTGTCCAGCACTCATTGTGCTTTGCTGTAAGCTGGTGGCTCACAGCTCTTCTCTGTCAAAGCAGGACTGCGCCACCCCCAAATACCTGCAGAAAGTATCTACTAAAAAGAAATGGAGAGAGCCAGACACGAGAAGAAATAATTAGGACAAGTGAGAGGCTCCCAGAGCACTCCCCCATGTCGCACGATTACCCTTCCCCTTTTGCACGTCTTGTCTCTCCCTCTGTGTTTGGCCATGTAGTCGGGAAAGTGAGACCTGATCAGAGACAGGACAGGCAGCACCAGCCAGATTTCCTCCTCCTCTTACCCCCTTATTTCACACCACAGCATGTCTGGATATGAAGAGCCTTGAATCTCAATCCGCCTGCTGGAAATTGCAGGGTTTGAGTTCCTGATCTGCTTTCTGCAAACCCCAACAGGAAAGCGTCCCAAGGGGCTGAGATACACAGAGCATTCTCCTTTCTTTGCACCGCCATGCTGCAGATGAGCTCTTTGCCTACCTTTTATTGCTGACTAGAAGCAGGACAGAGCCATTCTGGATATTGGCTTCTTTGAGAGTCTCATGCTCCTCGAGCTGCCTGGAGTTGTAATAAAATGTCTTCTTCCAGGAAGTGACACCCTCCCGTACTAAGTGAGCCCGTAGGTCCATCACTGTGTCTCTGGGCTTGACCGTCAGGGGCATCATCAGGTCCTCATCAGCGAGGTGCACCTTAATGTGGTACCTCTTCCAGCGAGAAAGGCTCCTTCGCAGCGTGTCCATCCTTTCCAGCTCACCAAGGCCAGTGTGGCAGAGAGGACCATCCAGCTGGGAGGTAGGTAAAGCAGGGATGTGGCTCTGAAGAGGCTGTCTGCCGTGAAAAACTTAAAATGTCCTGCCAAACCTGTTCCTCCCAGTTGCTGCGCTGCATGCTTCACATTCCAGGGAAGAGCTCACCTGGCTCCAAGAGCCTGCTGGCTGGGAAACCTCTCCATGAATCATTTCGACACACCCCTAAATCCCATAATAATTACAATGTCTTCACAAAGTGCTTTTCATTCCAATGGCTCTCAGAGGACTTTAGGCTGGATCTCCATAGCCATTAGAAACGTGGGTGCGTGTGAGAAATGAATGGGTTTAGCAACCTCATGTCTCCTGCTCTAAAAAGCTGCCAGCTGTGGAGAAGAACAGTTCAACAAAGTAGGCGTTGAGGAACCTCACAGCTATTTAATGTGGCCATTTTAATGAAGAAGAGAAAAGTACTCCTCATAGTGAAAAATCCCTCGTGGAGGATAGCCAGAGCACCCTGAAGGAGACACAGACCCTGGCTGGTGTGAACACCCCTCGTTAATGCAGTGCAGTTTGCCTCTAGGAGATCTGTATAGTTATTGTAGGCAAACAGGCTTGGACCCTCCAAAAGGAGTAGGACTCATTCATTGCTTGTCATACCATCAGGTATCTAGTATTGACTCACATGTGCTCCTCACTGGTTCATCATCTCGATTTCCTCTTCCTTTCAGATCCCTGCCTAATTGAAGGGCTGATTGTGTCCTCCTCTAACGTGAGCAGGAACAGCATCACTGGGCTGCAGGCATGCTACACAAACAGGCGGCAACAGAGGCCTCTAAATACCGAGAGGAACATGCAATACTTTGGTAAATACAACGATACCTCCAAAAGGAAGGAGGCAATGCCATCCATGGGAGCCGGCTGTAATTGAATGATCCTGCAAGGCAGACTCTGGCAGTCACAAGACGATACTTCAGAGCAAACATCATCAAAATAAGGAAGTCTTTTTTTTTTTTTTCCCCTCAAAAAGATCAAATCACCCTCTTATCTTGTAGGTAATTTCCTGCAGCCCATACTACAGGAATTAATTCCCTTGTCCATTCTTCTCAACACAGACCAGTATTTTCAGACCAAAGTACTGCAAGATAGTTGACTTTAGAGTCTGCTCTTCACTAAAAAGGGGCTGCTCTTGCCCATTAGGTAACAAAACAAACTGTCAGATTTTCAGATATGGCAACAGTCAGCTCCCATTGAGAACAAGAGAGTTGTCCACTCTCCCACTGAGAAACAAGGAGGTTTCCACCCTGTCTTCACAAGTCCCTTCTTTTTCCCTCCCCAGCACATTATGTCTCTGCCAAGAACAGCAGCAAATATCTTCAGTTACACCACAGGCAATGGACATCTCACTGTGCACTTGAGAAGAACTGAAGTTTCTGCTAGCAAGATTTTCTTTCCAGATTTAGTCACTGTAAAGGTATGATTGTTTTGGTGGGGACTGGGATTCTTGGGTCCTCACTGTGGCGCTGAGGTGCTGCAAAGGCTTCATGTGAGTCATGTCATGCCTTTGTGTTTCTGTTTGCTCATCTCATGACTGCTGCATGGTGTTAACACGTGTCCATTAAGCACCTTGTGGGAAATAGGAACAGCTTTTAGCACAGTCATGGTCTGGAAGCATTTAAAAATGCCTGGATCTACAGATATGTCACTAATCTTGAAGACAGGACAACACCCCCCCTATTAGAGAAGGAGAAACTGAGGCACAGCGTGGTGCAAAGCTGTTTTAACAAAAAATGTCAAAGGTTAGGCTCTGTTCCCCATATCTAGGCATCTCAGTGAGAGGTCTCATTTTCAGAGACCTACAGAAACTTTCAAGCCTGGGACCTGGCATATCCTTCTCCATTGGGGTGACATTCACTTGGGGAGCCAAAATTCATCCCTGGTGTAAAGCCAGAGTCTCAGGGGTAAAGCAAGGCTCTGATCCAATTCCCACTGCCATCCAAGGGCAGACTCTCATTGACGGCAGACAGAACTGGATCAGGCCCCAGACACACCGAGGTCTGATGGCTCTGGCCAACAGAATTTGCCCAGTGAGTGCCAAGGGAAGCATAAGGCATTCTTATTTCAGCAGAGCCCGTCTGGTGTCAGCAAGTCCGTCAGCTCCATCCTTCTAGCATACGTGACAGCCCGACAGCTGCCAAATACCTCCCTCAGACACCTTTCAGACGGCTCCTGTTTATTTTTAGGACAGCTCTTTCCAGTCAAGGCTCAGATGTGTATCATTACATAGAAAGGGGGGATGGTGGCAGAAAGAAAACACAGCTGTTATTTTTATTTCTTTGCCCATGATGTGGTTGCAAACTTTTCTCATGCACTCCCATCAGCCCATACTGTGACCCTTCATTTTATGAAAAAAGATTATATTCTAACCTATGAAAGCCAGGATAAGGAGAAGCATAGCAGTGAAGTCAGCTTATGAAATATTGAAGCAGTGAAACCCTCATTGGAACACGTGAATGTCTAATGCCAGTTCCAATTAATTTTGAATTTTTCATTAAACCATTATTAAAAGCAAGAGGACAGCAGAAATAAGGGAAATTGACTTGGGCAGTATATTAAGTACCTTAGTTTTGCTGGAGGATGTTTTATTATCTGTCCAAAGCAATTATTTCACCAGCTCCTGACAGTTTGTGGGCTAAACAGAGGTACAGGATAAAGTTCTAGATGATCTTTCCTCAAAGTTACTTTAATCTCTATCCCCTACCTTGCAGCCTACTTGGGTGATGTCTCTGGCATGTCATATCTGGAGGACAAGACATGGAGTCAGAGTTCTGAGAATCTGCAATAATGTGTCACTCTGGCATTATTTACAAACCAAATAAAAACTTATTGACTTAAGCTTTTCCCCATATTGAGGGCAAACAGAAGATATGCAAACATTCAGAGAGAAACATTCATTAGAAAAGCCTGAAAAGCAATTTAAAACCCAGGTGGGCTATGATTTTTTTTTTTAGGGGGGGAAGAAATAAAACAACAGCATTTATAAAACGTCTCCTCTTCTGTTCTCAAAGCTTCCTTACTCCATTGACTAGAGAAAAAGAGAAACACCTGCCTAAATTAGGTGCTTCATTAAGATGTCTCAAGCTGGTTGAGATGATCCTGGGCCTTATAATGTCATCTTATAATGCCAGAATAGAGACACTTATTTCTTAGGTGGGCTTTTTGGTTGTTTGTTTGGCAATGGCTGTGTTTTGCTGCTTGCTGTGCTGCTCTCCTTGCAGAGGACAACAGAGGAGAAGTGGGATGTTGCTGTATAAGGAAATAAAGGTTTCTTTATTTCCTGGTAGCAATCAGAGAGAAATTGCAACATCTGGGGAAAATTCAACCGTGATTCCCCTGACAGAGCCTGTAAGTCTTTGGGGAAAGCACACTCACAATGCTAGTCTTTCTGGCAAGGAAGATGCTTTGCTGTTTCCTGAAGCTCTCTGATACCAGGACTTGTGGTCAGCAATGCTGAACCCTAAGGATTTTCCTCTGATGTTTGTTTGGGGTGAGTTTGTGTTTGGAAGCAGGTAGACAGCAAGGGATGAAGTGTGGGAGACGACTGCCCTTGTCAGGTTGGCCATGCTTATACCTGCAACTCTACAACACTGGGTACGAAGGAGGGGCTTTTTGTTAGACTCCCCTAAGTACACAATTCTGGTGGCGGGCACATTCTCTACCCCATGATTGTCCTCCTGCTCCATTAACTGATGGTGCAGAGGGAAGGCTGCAATGTTGTGAGCTCTGAGACCCACAGTGGGTGCTGGGGAGCACAGGGCTGAGAAAGTTTGCTCACAGGAAGTGAATGGCCATGCAGGATGAATCACGAGGCTTGACAGTGATAACTTAAGGTTAGAAATCTCCAGCCACCTAATTCATTCAGTGCCTCAGATATCTCAGGTGATGGGCAGCTTAAGGCACTAGTATTTATATTCCTGAACTACCCAGAGGCCCTAGCTAGAGCTGTACCACCATGTGCTAAGATGAGTAAGGCCTTTCCTATCACCCAGTGCTTTCCTCCTCCTGAGATGTGCTTGGTTATAAAATGACTGGGTTCACTTTATATGTCAAGTTACATCTACAGCAAATGAACAAAGAGCTAATAAATGATTAATAAATGCTTTGAGAAATGGGTAATTAAATGCAACAGCTTTTTAGAGTCCAATGGATAAGCACAAAATATGTAAGCCCAAGCAATAACACTTTCTCCTGATATAACTTATCTACAGCATACTGCTCACATCCGCAAGAGTGCTTAGGAATACTATTAACTTCTTGTGTACCAGGAATAGAAAGAGCCTTTCTATGATGGAGGAGCACTTCTCCTGGGGATTAGGGGCAAAATCCTCATTGTTTAGACCATTTAAAATCCAGAAAAGCTGGAAGGTGCTTATGTTAACATATATGGGAGGTGTGAGTGATGAGGGAAGGTGGCAGTCTCTGCATTGACCCTGTCCTGTCATCTGCCTGTCAAGCTATAGGGTCCTATGATCCCAGGCCAAATGGCCTCTCTGTTCCACTGAATACCCAGCCACAAACTCCCATCCTTGCCTGGCACAGGGGAAAATGTCCCTGTCATCCTGTCCTGTTCTAGACCACAGTCAGGAGCTCTCCATCTGCTCCAGCAGTATAACAGATCTTTAAAAAAAGGTGTCATAAAAAGGGGGCTGAGCCTAGTTTCATTCTTTTTGGTACAAATGAGGATTTCTGCCACTAATGTAGCTGAAGTTACCAAGTCAGATGAATCCTGCTGCAGTATCTGAATCAGACTCCAAAAAGCCCTATGACATCCCTGGCTAGCTGCCCAGCATCAATCAATATTGCGTTACTGGGAGCTGGTGGACTCTGTTTGGCATGGGATTGAACTTTAAACGACTCCAGGAAAAAGCTGTGTATATTCAGCTTTGAAGGAGCAAACTTGCCTGGTTTTGGAATATAAACGAACCTGCAAGTTTTCTGAGCAGAAGTTGGATGTGAGTTGGTGACAGTTTCTGGTGGAAAAGGAAATGTGAAGGAAAAAAAAAAGTAATGCACATGTTAAATGAACCAGTCAAGTGCAGACAATGGAAAAGCTGAAAAATGGATATGGAGGAAAGCATTTTGCGGTGGTAGTTATTTCTCACTGCAGTTCTTTATAACTTTCCAGATGGGAGATTCATGACCCTCGGAAGAAGTCTGTATCCTCCAGGGTTTGGCCTGCAGCAGCCCATGACTCACTCGCCTGCCAGATTTGGCAATAAGCTGAGAAACAAGCAAGACAGCAAAATGCTTGTGGAAACAGCAAAACAAGAGATAAATTAATTAATTGCTGGAAGAGTGAAAAAAAATAAACCTCTGTGCACAAAGGAAGGTCCTAGATGGAGAGAGAGTGAGTGCTCATGCCACTGAGGACTCCAGAGGACCTGGCATCCCAGGCAGCCGGCTCCATTTGTTTGCAGGCGAAACAAATTCAGGATGCCTCAGTCTTAAAATGTGAGGTAAGCAGAAATAGATTTGAGGCTCTACCAGCCATTCCACCAGCAGCAAGATGGTTTTCCAGGGGCTCAAGGAAGAAAGAGGATTTGTGGATCTACATTGCCATCTAATGGCAATGAAGAGCTTAAAGCGTTCACTGTGGCCCAGAAAGGGGCTATGATAGCAAAGTAACCGAAGAGGGGATGGTCTATACAGATGGTTGTCCTCTGGTCTAAAGGCAAATCCTTCTCTGCGACTGCATGGGTCTTACCGGTAAAGGCAATACAGCCAGCCCAGAGAAAGGAAGGGTAGCCAAAGTCTTGGGATAGAGGCTGCTGATTCTTCCTCTTCTGGCATCCTCTCCGCTCCATTCTGTGTTAGCCAGGAATGTTAACGTGCGTATAGGATGGGATGTGCTTTCTTCTGGTGTATCAGGTACTGGCAGTGAGACAGGCTTCCCAAACAGGTGCATGTTTCAGGTGCTGAGTGAATTCTGCCATCCTACTGAAAACCATGTCAAATTCAGCATCTCAGGTGTTCAAGACCCTGCTGGGAAATGCAGATAACCAGGACTATTTAAGAAAAGAGATAAATGCCCCTTGGATCTAGGCATGGGAAGAGTAGATGTACCATTTTGGTCACACCTAGTCCAGTACCTTGTCTTGACCCGTGGTGAGTAATGGATACTTAATGAGAAAGTATCAGAAAGCTGGTATTACAGATTGTTACTGCCCTGCCATACCCTTCATGCTGGGAGACAGCCCTGCAGGGAGAACCCACAAAGAAAAGAAATTCAGTGAGATATGAGGGTTTATGGATTTTGTCATTTAAAAGAAAATGCCAGGAAGAGACAAGTTTGATGTTAATTCTAGTGCCACCTTTGCTAAAGTGCACTGCTAATGATATGCCCTATTATATAGTTTCTAGAACAGAAAATTTACAAGAGGGAGTGGACTACTAGGAGATACTTACATTAAGACACCAAAGGAAATTTGGTAAAGGATTGTCAACAGCTTCGTCCTTCTGCTTTGAAACGTTTCTAGCCTTGACACATGTAGCTTTGCACATGAGGAGGAGTTGGAGCTCGGTCAATGTGAAAGAGAGGAAGGTGAGCTTTTATGACCAGAAGTTTAGAACGGAGCAGGAGCTGGAGGAGAAAATGGGGATATAAAGTGTCTGCTTTCCCCAGATAGTGAAATGGGACATGGTGTGGGTTCCAGCTAACTTCTGGGCAATACAAAAGGAGTAGGGATTGAGAGCACAAAAAATTAGGACACCTGCCAGACTTCAGGCCACAGGTCCGACCACCCCACCCCCCCCACCGCAGTCTGTTCAAATGCCTGCTGCGACACGCTTCCCATGCAGCGTGCTGCCAAAGAAATGAGCACACTCTCGAACAATCCAACTTCATTTCCTTCTGGTATCCTCTCATATTTACACACCCAACCTTGCCAAGCCTTGCTAGGCCCAACAATCCCTCTGAAAAAAAAAGGAAAAACAAAGGAACTCCTACAGCCTGTAAAGCACCTTCCTGCCCGCCCAAAAAAGAAAAAAGAAATGGTTTGGAGGGCTCTTTTTTCTCTCTTGGTTGCTCACTGTTTCCCAAGCTAATGAAAGCCAGAGGCAGTGGGAGTGACAGGATTATCATTACTGAGGGAACAGACTGAATTTTTCAGGTATTTCTCCTCTAGTTCGTGAAGCAGGGAGGGGAAGAAGAGAATGTACCTGGTTGAAGGGCTACACAGGGTGACATGTTCCTTGATGTTCCTTTCTAAATGTGGCTCTGAGTCATGCTATGGAGTTGATTAAAAAAATTATCTTCCTGCAGTAGAAATACAAATACAAAAGAGTTTTGTTCAGTGTTCACTTCCCCAGCCCTGATTCTGAGCCTCCCCGAGCCTGCGGCAGGAGAGGGGCTGGTGAGCTGGCTGGAAAGCCAGCTCTGCTCATCTCAGTAATCAGAAATTACGAAGAGGCTGTGAGAGCAGCTCAAAATGCGCGCCTAAGGCTACGTGACAGCTGCAGTCCAGGGGAGAGGTGTGCACAGTCTTGCATGTGCCTCCCATCACACAAGTTCCCACGTGCAAGGTCAGACGGGGCTAATGCAGTCCTTCCCCTCTCTGTTTCCTCCCCCACTTGACGCGTCTCCAAATCTGTACCCCAAAACCTGCTCCTTCTGAAAAAGAGGTACAAACAAGGCCTGTGGCACATCCACCCCTCGTGGTGTGCAGGACCACAGGGTGAAACAGGTACAGCCCTGTGGGGTCCGGTCTGGAGGCAGGACACCAGTGACAGCACAATTGAGGGAGGGAAGCCCCAAAGGAGCCATAAAACATGGCCAACTGGTTTAATCTCACAGGAGCAGCGTGTGAGCTGGACCACTGGGTCGTAGCCAGCAGAAGAAAGTTATTAAAGGTGTACATTGCTCTGAAGGAAACTAGTGGAGATGGCCACAGCTCCGCCACAACCGGCTGGCTGAAGAGGCAGCGGCAGCGCGGTGGTGGCTGTCAAGACGCCGTATGTCTCTTCCGGCTCTTCGGCACCGGTCTGTTATCATCAGCGCTGACCCTAACTCGACAGCTGGGGTTCCACCGTCAGCCCAAATCCCTGCGGCAACCCACTGCCCTCGGCCAGGGCTGAGACAGCAAACTCACGGGGGAAGAGGACAAGGGGAAATGCAAGCTGTAATGGTGATCAGTATGGTGGGTTAATTTTTAATGTCATTTCTGCAGGTTAATTTAGTGCCTCGCCCCTACTCCTTAAACCTGTTCCCAGGCTCAGGACCTGCGTGTTTTAATCTTTCACTGTTCAAATCATCAGAATTGGATAAAAAACACCCATGGAGCCACTCTGTAGCAGCAGTACCCGCGGGCCAGAGGAAGGGAGGCAAATATGGCGATTTGAGGGGGGGGAAGGCACATTTAATTATGTGAGGTGTGCCGAGCAATACAGGCACGCACCGGATCAGGAAGAGCCAGCACGGGTTTCCCAGCAAACGCTCAACTTCATGCTGTTAAAATTTCCAAGCATTGTTTTATTGGGGGGGGGACGACGGGGACACACACCCGACCCAAGCGGCTGAACTCGGGGTTACTTAATTGCCGTTAATGAGCGATGGAGGTGCTGGGCGTGCCCGGCGGGGCGGGCCGGAGCCATCGGGCAAGGGGCGGCACGGAGCGCTCCGGCGGGACGATCGCGCACAGCCCTCTGGGAGGTGTAGTCCTCGCGCGCGCCGCCATCTTGGCGCCGCCACCACACAGCCTTTCGGGGCGCTTCCTGGCAGCCATCTTGGGATGGGGCGGGCGAAGCCCTCTTTATTAGGCATGGGCTGGGGCTATCGGGGGTTGAGGCTTTGGTTCTAGTAGTAGTGTGAGCATTGTTTTTATTTTGAATCGAAACAGCAGTAAATCTCTTACAAAAGGCAACCTGAGCAGTGTAGTGAGTGCTCTTGACAGGCCTGGTGGTACTTTGGGGATGGTTTGGGGGGCTCTGGCCTTGCTTACGGGCATTGTGTACGTATTGGCTTTGTGTCCATTCTGCCATCACGTTTAGCTAAATAAAGGACAATTTTGCCTTAAAAGTCTGTCCCAAAGGCCTCTTAGTGCTATGCCAGCTCACTCCAGAGGATGAGGATGTTTCTGGGTCTTGTGCTGAGTCTTCTGGTACCCTTCCTGGCTGGGGATGCTGTGAGCACTTCTGAGAGAAGGCGTTACAGGGTTTGTGAGGGTGTGCAGAGAGCTTGGGCTCTGTGTTGCCTGGAGGGAACACGAGGCTGTGGAGAGCAGAGCAGGGGCAGAATCTGGGAGGAAAGGATCGGGGGTGGTTAATGGGACCTGAATTTGGGAAGGAAGTGGGGGAATATGAGGGCATGCAGGTGCCTGTGTAGCAAAGTCAACAAGTGCTTTCAGTCTGCTCAGGGAGATGGAATAAGTAAGGACAAAGCAGGTGTCAGGGGCTATGAAGCTAAGCAAGAGCCTATGAAGGGATGGGAGAGGGCAGTTGTGGGTATGGGGCTGTATTTAATAGGACTGCGAAAGGAAATAGGGCTCATCCCAGGGCCATTGGATGCTCTTGTTGGTGAACTCAGTGGAGCTGCTCCTGTTGTTTCTCCCAGAGCCTACTCTTGCCTTGCCTCACAGAGAGAAGGTGACTCCTTCATAGAAGAAATAATTTACGGTGCTCATCAGACTGCAACTTCGGGTGTATTGTTCAGTTCCCTAAGTATTTAGTGAGTGAAATTTCAGAGACAGGCACTCAAACTGACTGAATGCCTTTGAGCCTGAACTTGGGATCTAAATCTGACCTCTGTTCTGTATTATACTATTACAGATTATAGCTAGTTCTTTAACACCAGTGCTTATTTTCACAGAAAAAAACCCTGCTGTCTCCTAACATATGCTGCATCTTTTTATAACATAAATTTAGCTACCTCTTAAGTGTAGATTTTTTTTTATTATTATTTTATGCATGGATTTATTCTGGAGTAATCCAAAAAGACCCTTCCCTTTCCTTCAATAGTTTTATGCCATTATTATAAGAAGCCAGGCCATCCCCATAGATCTATTGGGCTGTTTAATTGCTCTGCAAGCACGGAGGGGTGCTAATAAGCTTTCTTTCAAGCATGTGCTCGTATGTCAACACTTTTGCTTCTGTCAGAAGCTTAAAAATGGAAACAGTTTTCTCTTTAAGAAAACAGGACCCAAATAAGGAGATGATGGAGTGGTGAAGATTCCTCTAGTGAGTCTGTTCCAGCTCATTCCTTAGAAAGGCTGTGTATGAAAGATCAGAGAAGAGGCTAATAGATCTGGGTTTTGTCCAGGGGTCTCTGGGTTTAAAGCTGTCTACAAGCACTCGAGCTCATTTTGCCTGTGACTTGGCTGGGTACAACTTCTTTTTCCGCCCAAGCTGGTAAAAATCTAAAACTTTACTCTTCGGAATTCTATCAGTAGCGCAACAGATAAAACCTATCCTTTAGCAAAAATGGAAGCTATCAAGAAAAAGATGCAGATGTTGAAGTTGGACAAGGAGAATGCCATTGACAGAGCAGAGCAGGCTGAAACGGATAAGAAGGCAGCTGAGGACAAATGCAAACAAGTAAGTGGAAATAAAATCACTTATTGCATGTGTGCTGTGGAAGAAAGTGTAACAAAATACTATGTTGCAACTTTCTGATTCAGAAAGCAAAATAATTTGAAGTCAGGTTTTCTGCTAATCTTCTTTTGAAGTCTTTTGCCTTTTTGTGATGTTACACTCATACGGCCAGGGCTAGGTATTAACTTCTCTTTTCAGCCGCCTGAGTCTGCAAAATCATCACTATCCACAGATTCTTAAGGGTACTTTGTCTAACTTTTCTTGAATCTTACATAATTGCCTTAATTTTCTTGTGCTTGTGATTCCATGGAAAAGACACATACTCCAAATCAAAGCTGTATACCTTGAGCACCTGTAGGACTAGTGTTAATACCTCCTGAAGAGTCAGCTGTGTCTAAACATTAATTGAGCCTCTCCTTGGAGTGAATTAATAAAGTTCACTTGACTAGTCCTTGGTATACAGAGTGCCCCTTAGAGGTACCAGCTGTGACTCAACAGTAGATATGTTGTATTATTTTTTGTTAAGAATAATCAGAAATACCTTAATTTGAAAGCTCTTCGTTTAACTGGATTTGTGATAATATTTTCATATTCTTTGGCTTTTCAATGTTCTTTATTGTGGGTGTCTACCTCGTATTTGAGCTACAGTATTTTCAGAACGATCTTGAAATGTAAGTTGACTACATTCAAGTTTCCTATAGCACTTCTTGTAAAATTACCATGTCTTTTCCTTTTACATTGTCTAAATGTGGCTGCTTCTACTACATCTTCCAGACTGCTATAGTACGTCATTAGCATTAATTTGGCAAAATTTTTCTTATGTTCAAGTTCAGTTTGAGATCCTGGATGACTTAACTAACCTTTCAACTGATCATCCATTTAGCTGAAGCAACAGGAAGAAAGTTTCCAAAAGGGTCAGCTGCTGCTGTGTTCCCCCTCCACTCCAACATAAGGAAAACGACTTGTCTCTTTTGTGTCATTACAGTAAGCTTCTACAAGCTGCACACATGGCTCATGTATATGTAGTCCCCATTTCTTTCCTAGCTTCAAAGGTGTTGATCAGATGCTGTTCTGTTGGGCCACAGTTTCCCCAGCTAATCTTTCTGCACTCAGTAACAGCCATAGCAGATTGTTACTCAGAGCAGTTAATGGTGATTGAATGCTTAGCCTTCCTTTACATTTAGTTATCAAAGGTGATTTCCTACAGACTGATAAATGACACACTTGTGGGAATTTTCAAGTATCTATATGAGGAAAGAGAATAATAAATCTTTGATCCTACTCCTCTTTTCTGAATTGTCTCAAATTTTTCAGCTTTTTTTTTTCCTGTGGGCACAGTACTCAAGTAGTGATTTTATCACCTCCTTCATCCTGCTTACTGTCCCTCTGTTAAAGCATCCAAGCAAGCATATTCAGTTCTCTCACACTGTCTGGTTACTCTGAGTAGAAGTATAGCAACATAACAATGTTCAAGAACAGCACGCTACCAAAAATGTCATTAAAGCTATCTTTGAAGCTAGAATGAAGAAAGTCAGTGCACTAAAACACAAACTATTTTGAGTGAACTATTTTGATAGACTAAATTTATGTGAAGGCGGAGCGAAATGGTTAAATCTGTTTCTCTATAGACTGAACTGTTTTGTATTGCAAATGAAGTGATGGAGCAGATGGGTTTGCAGGCTGCACCCTTATCAGCAGCAAGCCGCCTGATAATGTAAATTCTTCTGGGAGCATGAGACAGTTTGTCATTAAACAGTCTCCCAGCAGGTTATAAATAGTTCCATTCTAGCATACAATACGGATTTATATGGTATGGAGCAGAGTCTGAACCTCATGGTAGGATGGAACATACCTTGTTGGCCCACAATTAGGCAGAGAATAATTCAGGTTGGAAGGGACCTGCAGAGGTCGTCGAGTCCCACCTCCCACTTACAGCAGGCTCTGGACCTGTTCCCTCCTGCTTCCAGAATATCACGTTTGGTTTGAAGTGTCTTGAATGACATACAAAAGATGATGAGGGAACGACCACTCGCTTTTTCTAGCTCTACGGGAACTCAATAGTTTCCTAATAAATCATCAGGTAATAGTGTTAGAACAAACACAAGGACATAATTTAAAAATATTTATAATTATGCTGTAGAACTAACTGGTGCGGGGTGTCGTGGAGTCCAAAATAGAAATGAGGTGAAAAAGGGCTTATAGCAAGCTACATGTTAAACCAGACCCTGCCTGTGCGGTGGCAGGGAATATAGTTCCAAGGATAGTATGTTTTTAATGATCTTTCCCTCACAACTGCTACCAGTCATTTTCAGACTACTTGCCCCAGCAGAACTTTGATCTGGTCTTTTGTGACTCTTCGTATGTTACGTTAGGTTAAAACTAATAGTAAAGAGAGGTTTTAACCATATTAAACTGTAACTGATAATACACCAGAATGCTCACTTTGGTTTTTTTCTCTCTTGAAAGGTAGAGGATGAGCTGGTAGCTCTGCAGAAAAAGTTGAAAGGAACCGAAGATGAGCTGGATAAGTACTCGGAGGCTCTCAAAGATGCCCAGGAAAAACTAGAGCAGGCTGAAAAGAAGGCCACTGATGTATGTACCTACAGCTACTATTTGCCTGCAACTATGCTCTGTGTATTTTGCAGTACGTATGGCGTACACCGATGATGACAATCACCGCGAGTTTTTGCACTGCAGCACTCGGATTGGGGGATAGGAAAGGCAGTGTTACGATTCCTGTGTACGTCTCGTGTCCCCTCTGCCAAAATGAGCTCGGGCTGGCTGTTCTGCACCGAGCACACGGCACAGGCAGCTGCCCCCGGCAGCCGGCGCCACGCAGGGCTGAACGGGTACCCGAAGGGGAATTCATAGCACTGCACCCATCAGGGCTTTCTGAAACGGGGCGGGGGGGAGGTGTTTGTCAGCGGGAATTCTTTAGGGAAGGTGAAATCTCCTTTAATCGAAGCAAACAAAATGGTGATCTTTCAGGGAAGCTGGGACAGAAGCAGGCATCTGGCCTAAGGATGCAGTTTGGCTTCAGCCACGTAGCAGGCTTGAACACCGGTCCCAGCTCCCCAGCCGCACGCCCCGTTCGTTTTGCTGTCACAACGGTTAGGTTTAGCTTCGCTTGGCTGCGCGGGCCCAGCCACGGCAGTAACAAACCAGAGGGCAGGACTCGGCAGCAGTTTGCTGAAGCCCACCTTTGGGGTCCTCGGGACGGCCCGGCTGACCCGGGGAGCCCAGGAGTCCCGCAGCCGGGCGATTTACAGCGGGTTTTGCATCACGGAACCATGCGGGGCCCGGGCCCGGGCTCGGCGGGCGCTCTCGGCCCGGGCCTGCCCGCGGGGCTGCAGCGGGGACCGCCGCGGGATTTGGGGCGGGGGACGGGGACGGGGAGGGNCTTGCGCCGACTCCTCTGTGCTACGTCACCACCCCCCCCTCCACCTCCAGCCGCGTGACGTCATCGGCCCATTGAAAGGCGCGGGGCCGCGCGCCGCCACGTGCAGCACCTCCGCGCCTTGCCCGCCGCCAGCGCCGCGCCCATGGCCGCGCCGAGCTCCCTGGAAGCGGTGAAGAGGAAGATCCAGTGCCTGCAGCAACAGGCGGATGAGGCGGAGGATCGCGCCCAGGTCCTCCAGCGGGAGCTGGATCTGGAACGAGACCTGCGGGAGAAAGTGAGACCGCCCGGGCTGCCTGCTCGCCTCTCTCGGTCGCTCTCTCCCGGGCTGCCCTGCTCCTTCCTTCCTGTCTCTGGCTCTCTCTCGCTGGGGCGTGCCTGGCTCCCCCCTGCTCCGGGAGCACGGCTCGGCTGCCTTCATTCCTCAGCTGTCCCCCTCGCTGCTCCGCTCCGCAGATTCCCTGCGGAAACCGCTGGCGCTGCCGCAGCGCCTCGCCCGCATCGTCCCCCGGGGGCGCCGGGCGCGGCGGCGGCTCGTCCCAGGCGCCCGCTGCTTGTCGCGCTATGGGGCCGTTCCCCTCGGAACAGGCGTTGCGAGCACCGATCGGCCTCGGGAAGCGGTTACGAGTTTAGTAGGAAATGGTTGTTTAATTAGGAAAAAGCGCTGCATGACAACGAGCGGGGAGTTCCCGCCTCTCGGCGCCGCACCGCTGGCTCCAGCACAGCTGGGAAATGTCTGAACTGCTGGAAAATAACTTTCCCTCCTGGTTTGCACAGAGAAATGAGAACTCTCCACTAGTGTGCGGCTCTCCCGGGGCCGGACAGCTGGTTTCACTTAGATTTGTGTGTGATCAGCCTTCCCGGCATCTTCCTGCTATTTTATCACATGTCAGCGAGTTAGTTTTACCGTATAAGGACTGCGGGCTGCTTCTGGGAGAGGTGGAGCCAGACTAACTCCAGCTTCCCAGTGGCCCCATCTCCATAGCTTTGGAATCTTGCTTAATTAAAATATGACTTAAGTGTCCTGTCTAGTGGAAGGAGTTGCAGACTGCCACATAACAGATGCTAGTTTTCTACATGATCGATGCCTTGCGTGTAAATCGAGAAAGTTAAACACATAGCACTGGGTAGAAAACAAATGAAATGCTGGATAATTTATGACTAGAGGAATCCTGGGTCAGCTTCCATTTGGATCAGTCACTGAAATCCTTTCCAAGATGGTACAGCTATGAATGGAAACCACTTCCTGCAGCCTAGGAGGAGCGGTCAGTAGCCAAATTTGCAAAGCTGCAGCAAAGCAAGTATTTTTTCAAAGTGTTTAACAAAGCATAAAACAACTGCCCTTCTAGGATCTATAGCCCATAAAAGTGTTTTAAAAAAAAAAGTTACTTATACATGGCAATCATGCTCAGATTTGAGGACAATTAAGCGCACAAACCTGGCAGTTGTTAAAGTAGGGCTTTATTTTCCTTCAAATAACAAGCAATTAAAGGAGCCATATTAATAAACACTATGTATTCATGGACACCAATTTGTTCATATTGTCTGTATGCGAGCTTTTCTCCCAACAACCTCACCATTTCTTATTTAGTCTATTTTTTAAGCATTGATAGTGTTTCCAGTTACTGTGCAGTTTATTCAATAATATATGAACAGACCTTATTACTAGGAAATGCTTTCTGCCTAATTTGTTAAGTACCACAGGAAGCAATGAAAAAGGAAAGTGAACTTATTTTAAGAAATACCTAATTTTGCCCTATTTATTTTACAAAGGAGACTGACTCTCCCATGCTGAGGCCAAGTGTATCTACCTAGCTGACCGCATAAAGATTATAAGTCATTCCCAGCCTCAGGAGCCCATAATGGATGATGGGTTTAACTTCAGCAGCATGCTATGACAGGATATTGCTGCAATCTGTGATGAAACCAAGAACAGATCGACTGTGAAGTTTTTTGGAACAAGCCATTATGGAAACAGTTCGGTTTTTAACTTTGGAATCCTACGGGTAGATCCTGCCCTGTGAGGTGATCTGAAAATAGTTCTCGGTTGGCAGTTGGTGTCAAATCCTTTGTTGTGTGGCAGGAATGATAGGTGCCATTACAAAAGAAAGGAGAAGCACATACTCCATACCTTGAAATTCCTGAGGTGCCACGGTTTAAACAAACAAAAGAGCAGAGACAGAAAGGTTCCTAGAGCTTCTCTGCATATACCAAAGAGAAGCCTTTGCAGTTTTAAGGAAAACTGGTTAGTTGAGAACATTTGTCAGCCAGCAAGTGGCTTGTACATAACCTCAGTTCTGGATGGTTGTGTTTCCTGTAGGCTGAAGGTGAGGTGGCAGCTCTGAACAGACGTATCCAGCTAGTGGAAGAGGAGTTGGATCGTGCTCAAGAACGGCTGGCCACAGCCTTGCAGAAACTGGAGGAGGCTGAGAAAGCAGCGGATGAGAGTGAGAGGTACGTTTCCCTTTTTTTCCAGTAAAAATTGAATATATATGAATAAAATATTCCTGTATAATTTAGTCTCTGCTTGTGCTAATGTGGATTGCAGGTCAGAGACTCGGAACTTTTTTATAAGCTTGAATGAGTAATTCTGTTAGCCTTGAAGAACACAATAGTACGGTCACAGTGAGCCACTTTTTGGTTACAAATAGTGAATTCCACTTTAGGACTTTTGAGAGAAAAGCACTAAAATGCTTCTGCATTAAACACACTTGCTGTCATTTCTACAGAGGAATGAAGGTTATTGAGAACAGAGCAATGAAAGATGAAGAGAAAATGGAAATTCAGGAAATGCAACTGAAGGAGGCTAAGCATATTGCTGAAGAAGCTGACCGCAAATATGAAGAGGTAAAAGGGATAAGGAAATGATTAAATTTACAGGAGAACCGTGAACAACTTTGTTACTCTTCAGTTTAGTCATTCTTTGTGTGCTTTTCACTGTGTGATGGTTCGCCTTTGGAATATTCCCAAAAAGGAGTAATTTTAATAGTGACTTTAGAAGCACCTTAGATATTTAATGCTAAGAACACTGCAAAATCTAATTTATTTGGGGGAGAAGTCTGTCATGTCTGTGCATGCATGTTTTAACCTAATTCTATCATTCAGAAGGAAAGCACGAGCATAGTGCTTCGAGAGAAACGTGTAAGAAATTACAGACTGGGTTGATACAGCTATTGTCGCTTTACAGGTTGCCCGTAAACTGGTTATTTTGGAGGGTGAACTGGAAAGAGCTGAAGAGCGTGCAGAGGTGTCTGAAGTGTGAGTAATTTCATATACACGGAAGCAGTTTTGAATACAGTAAAGGTCAAAGCTGTATTTCAAGTAGAAAAATCTACTACTGGTAGGCAGGCATGTAGAAAAGCTTTTTTGTAGCCTACATACCCAATTTTCTCCTTTCAGACTTAAGAATTACTTCATCCCTTGTATTTTTACACTTCTTGAAAATTAAATTAAGCCATAACAGGGACAGTAGTCATTTATACTTTTTTTTTTCTCCCCTATAGTAAATGTAGTGACCTTGAAGAGGAGTTAAAGAATGTCACTAACAACCTGAAGTCTCTGGAAGCTCAGTCTGAAAAGGTCAGTTCTTTCAGTAAACTGAGGGATAGGGGCAAAGTCAAAACTTGTAAATAAAATTCATAGAAATAATCCAGAAATAAACAAAGGGTTTAGCCGACTGCCTGTTTAACAGAGACTGTTGATAATGCTGAATCGGTTCTGCCCAAACCCAAGTCAGTAATCTGGTAATTACCTGCAACACTGCTTCAAGCCAGGACCTAAATCTCCCGTTTCCCACACCAGTATGTTGCTGACTGCTCTTGATTTTCCGATCTTGCCCTTTTTGTGGTTTCTGCCCTCTTTATAATAAAGAAAATTGTTAAAACTCTTGATTTCATTAAACAGTTGTTTCTGGCTAGTCTAAATTGGTAATGGAAGGCTTCACGGTCTCTTGTACGTTCAGCTGGTTTTGTGCCACACAAGAAGGTAAGCCCGTTAAGACGGGCATAAGACGACGCACGAAGGAACTTGGACATCCCTAGTCTTAAAATGACAGTTTATGAGCCAGAGTCTGAAATGTCTTGGTGAAGAGGAAAAAAGGATGGAAAGGGTGTTTGCAGCTGTTGTAAAAGGAAAAGTGGTTATAAATAGGTCACGGTTTCATAAACATTTAGTATTGTTGCTACAACTTCCCTTAAAGGGTGTTTATTGTTTTCACAGTACTCGGAAAAAGAAGATAAATATGAAGAAGAAATCAAGATTCTCTCTGACAAGCTGAAAGAAGTAAGTTTGTCCATCTCCAACGTGTATTTTGGCATCCTGTTTTTTAACAGCATCCAATTACTCCATCTATTTTTTTTTAGGCTGAAACTCGTGCTGAATTTGCGGAGAGAACAGTTGCCAAACTGGAAAAGTCTATTGATGACCTGGAAGGTATGAAATTACTCGAATTTCATTTCAAAGTGGTCAATTTCAAATCAGAAAACAAAATTCTAGGAGTGGGTATTAGATTTTACTCAGAAAGGACAGAAGTGCTCGTCAGGCGTATTGGTAGGCCGGCGTGATGCGTTCCCTGGACACGTCTGTCCTGTGTGGTACCTCCCGGCCAGAGGAAGTTCTCCTGAAAGAGTTCTTTTTCAAGAAGTTGGTAACAATAACCTGATTTTGGCCAACTCGCAAATAGATGGACTCGAGGGCTTTTTCCATTAATAACAAGATCACAACCCTACTTAATCTGATTACTGAAAAATAATTTTCTGAGACTAAAAAAAAGGAAACGTAGGTGAAGCTTCTGACCTGGCAGCTGTGTGGATTTTTGTGCTTTCATACTGATACTCAGTTACGCATCTGTTTTCTTCTTTCGTTTTCCTCCCCAACTGCTTTGGCTGCTGCCTTCTGACTGTCTTCGTGTCTCCCACTGTGCGCCTCTTCTCTGGACTGTTTTTCCGCATTTCTTGCTGAAACGTGCCTTCTGCCCTCGTCACCGCTAGACGAGCTGTACGCTCAGAAGCTGAAGTACAAAGCGATCAGTGAGGAGCTTGACCATGCTCTCAATGACATGACCTCTTTGTGATCTGCACCTCTGGGGGGGTACGGGGGCCGCTCTGACTCGCTGCATTTCCTGAGCTTTTCTCGCCTGTAATACCTGTCACTTCTGTGCAGCTTCCACAAGCGAGTCTTCCATCCCCTCTGTGAGAACTGAGCTCAATAAAAACGAGATACCTCTACCTTGCAGCTTTTGGGGTTTATTTCCTTATAATTCACCTACAATACACTAGTAACGACAGTAAAGGTAAGTTCGGCTCCCAGCGCCGGGGACAGGCAGATGCCGTGAGCCCAGGTGCCCCCGTCGGCCGGGGCAGGACCCAGCGTGCCGGCAAACGCCTGAATTTTTTGCATCTCCAAGGACACGTGTGGCAGCGCAAAGCTTTTAAGCGCGCTGGGGGTGTACTTGGCTGAGCTCCATCTGCCTGGTTAAAAACTCTGGGGGCAATGAAAACTCTGAAGGACACGTCCTGTAAATCGCATGTTAAATCAAAACACAAGTCTGTCGCGTTACCCATAAAACGTGTCCCAAAACCTCACTAAATCAGAGCAACTGCCAAAAAAACTGGCCCCGTTTTATGAATGCAGGTCTACTGTTGTTTTGAACGTGACGGTAAGTAATCACGGTTTTTATTTAAAGAGAAAAGGCTGTGGAGTCATGTGTGGTTTAAGTCTTGTTTTCCTCTTCTTTCTCACTAGAAAAACTTGCTCAAGCAAAAGAAGAGAACTTGGGGTTGCATCAGACACTGGACCAGACGCTAAACGAACTGAACTGTATATGAGATGGCGAAGAACTCCAGTGGCCAACAGGAACTGAAAACTCCGTCTGCATTTACCGTATCGTCCCTCTCTCTCTCTCGCTCTGTCTCCTGGAAAAACCAATTAAGTTATGACCAGTACAGACGCGCGTAAGGCTCTGGCGTGACTCGAAGGCCGTCGCACACCTGTGACGCCAGCGGCGCTGGCCCCGGGCCCCTCCAGGGCACCCTCCTCCCGCCGCGCGCGGGAGAGAGCGAGCCGCGCCCGCGGGAGCCACTCGGGTTTCGTTTCCGCGGGTTATCGATAGCGCGGCTGTAGCTTTTCCTCACGGTTGATTAGTCGTTTTCATATAAACCCCGGTAGCAGCTGTACCCCAGCAGTAGTGTCGCCCTCCGCCGGCAGCCTGTTAGTGACGTTTCATATTAAACAATTTCTCGCGGTACCGAGGTCTCCTCCCGCTCCTTTCGTAGCGCTTCCGCTCGGGTGACGTCACGAACCGGCACACTACGCCAAGCTGCGGGCAGTTAAAGTCGTGACGTCGCTATTGGCAGCAGGAAGTGACGCTCGGGCGGGCGTGGCGGAGCCAGCCGCCAATCGCGCC
>VYZV01034992.1:30268-43895 GCA_013401275.1 Pandion haliaetus | reverse complement strand
TGTTACCGGCTGAGCTGAAACCGAAACCACACCACCAATCCAGTGGCCAGACTTGCAACACAGACCCTGACCATGCAGATCATAAGAAAGCAGATACCTACCTGGCTGCTGATGGACTCATCCCTTCCTAATGAAATGTTGAAATATTTTTTGGTTTGCCCTGCAAAGTTCAATACCAAACAAGCAGGTTTGTTTTTCCATCACTGAATCTCTATGAGAAGCCACCAATAGATAAAGATGGATTAGGGGAAATGGCTGTATTTAGTATTACCTGCTATTGCTCCTTCTTCCCAGGATGGTTCTTCCACACCTCCCCTTAGCTTCTAGATATGCAATTTATTAATTTGTTAGCTTCCTTAAGAGTACCATCTAGAGTAGATACACAGCAATACACAAGTAAAACTCCTGCCAGACTTGCAAACCAGCATCTCAATCATAGTTACTAGTATTTCATTCTTTCCTAAACATTATGTGAATGATAGCATACTGAACAGAAAAGCAGCGTAGCAGCTATACAATTCCAGAGGATGTGTTCAGATATGGAAATGCTACATATAGAGTTTGGGGACAAGAAACAGTTCTGTGTCCTGAATACTTCTGAGAAGGAAGCAGAAATTGTCCTAAGTTTCTTTAATTAGCCTGGACTTTTCTTTTACTAAAACAAGAATCAAATATTCAGAAGCTTTATTCTTAAAGCACCTATGTATATGAAAGTGCCTGTAACTATTCCTTCAAATTGATTAAAGGTACAAATGAATTTGTAAAAATCTGTAATGATTACAGTACTACTATTAATGTCCATTTTTATCATCAGCGTTGAAATTCAGACCCTAAATGGTGCACTTGAATATGAGTAGCCGGGAATGTCTACGCTTTCAGTCATTTCTTGCTGAGAGCCCAGAGGAGAAAAAAAGTCATTTCTCTACTAAAGGGAATGTCAGTCTTGGGCCACAACATTCTACCTAATCTCCCATATAGATGGGTTCATGGATGTTTAAGGGAAAAGAAAGCAGCAGAAGAGTGTTCACAAACTGCAGAGAATATTCTCCTTCCATCCCCTTGCTTCATTATCACTAGTCAGACCAAGAACTGGAGCAGAGTAAGCTAAGTACTGACACTGAGAGAATGGAAGAGATATTGGTAGATCTGGGAGAACAACTTGTATATCTCAAAGACTGTGACAGTTCGCCAAATGTAGACAGTAATTTGGAGGGAGTGACAGGGAAAGAAAGTTTCAGAAGATCATAAATTTTGCTGATCATCCAACAAAAAGCAGCTATTTTTCTCAGGCAGTATGCTTTCCACAGCAACTATGAGAGATAATACCTTTGTTACTACTACTTATCAGAAAGCTGATTTTCATATTAACTTGGAGACAAGGTAGTATAGAGAGCTCTGACTCACACATTAAGAGCCCAGTGCTCTTCAGTGTGTATGGGCTAGCTGTTTGATAGGGGGTGGAGTGCAGTGTGGTGTTTCTGAAGAATGTAAAAATGGCAATGGCTTGGAAGCTGCATGCCAGTGAGACCATATCTACCTCCTCATGAAAATGCAGCCGCAGAGGTTATCCAACTAGCTTTCTTGGCATATGGACTGTATGCTGGCAAGTCTTTCTGCAGGAAGAATTTCAACTTTGGAATTCTCTCCAGTCCTTCTTATGAAATGTGTTCACCTATAAAACCTGCTGCAAATCCCATTTATTTGGGGGTAGAATTAGCAGGGGAGGGTGAAGTTTTAGATAGTGATGTGACATTTTGTTTTCAGGACTGGATTAGCAACTTGGAGGGGTTTGGAAGTGCCACCTTAAGAAGGTGATTTTTGAGCATAGGCTGACCTATGCGACAGACTGCTAAGCATTTTCAATTGCTGCTTTTTCACTAGTTTTGTTGGTTTTTAAATCATACAGTAGAGTGCTTGGGATCTTGCATGAAGCTTTTATTTCATATTTGATCACAGAAATTGATCTATATAAAATGCCACAGCATTACAATAGCCATTTCTTTTTTGCACAAAACAACGAAATTTTCTTCCTATTTTCTCAGCAGTAGCTATACAGTGTAATGCAAAAGATATTTTACTAGGATCATAATATTTTGATTCTGTTTTGTGTAACAATTTTACATGAAAATTTAAGCACATCCTTACAATTTTGTATAGTTAACATCTTTCACGTGGAAGGGTTATATGACATCTTTTATCTTACAGATTGTGTTTAAGCATTATAATACTTGGGAAAAGAATGGGAAAAATTATTTGTACAGGCATGGAATATTAAAGACGTTTAGCAGTCTGAACATTGCCTGTAACATGCTCACTCAAATTGAAGTGTTGTAAAATTCTGCCTATAGAGCAACAAAATTTATATCAACTTTCCATAATGATGGTGTTAGAGTTGTACTAAGGAGAAAAGAAATCTTAATATGCTTTGTTTGCAGTATTCTCAGGAAGCAATTAATGCTAATAGTCATGCAGGCTGAAAGTTGGAACATTATAAATTCCATCCTGGGCTCCAGATTGCAGAAGAAAATTTTGAATTGATTTTTTACTTTTTAAAGTGATATTTCTTAAAACTGAAGTATCCAAAGTAGTTGGTTTAAATACAATCAATATGATCAATATAATCAGGACAAATTTATGCCCTTCACTTGGAAATAGCTGTTGATAAACAAGTGAGAAACTTCCTGGGAAAAAGCAGAAGTATTTTTGTGTGGTTTTGTACTGGATTTTCTACCTTTGCTTGGAACATGAGTTCTAGTGACAACATTAGTCCATCACATATTTGTAAATAGTGTGTGTACAGCTCCATTACAACACACTTTCCCTCAACAGTCAGATGTATTATTCAGAGTTTATCATGGCCTTACATCTACTATCCAATGACGGTATGCTGAGCTAAGCTGTCTTCATCACTGCAATGATGTGACTTTCATATCTAAAACCAAGTTGCTGAAAGGTACTTACTTTTGGAGCAGGACTAAATTGATGAGCACCAGCCACAGTGCCAAAACACTATGATCATAAATTACAATGTCAGTAGCAGTTGCTAAGTGACACAGATTCCTTTGTTATACAGATACTGGCCTAAATAATTTACAATGCCTCTTTACTGCTTTTTTTACCTTAAAAGAGATGATCTTACTAATAGTGACATGCCAAGGGCTAAGGACTTGTATCTGAATTGTAAGCTGCGGTGTCTTGTAATGATGGTACTGAGTTAGGCTTAAACTGGCTAGGGATATGGTAATGGATCCAGCATTTGGTGTAGCTCCTGGGTCCTTCTCAACTATGCAGGGAAGCATTAGTCAAACAAGGGGGAGGTCTGGAAGGGATTTTTGTACCCCTTTAACAAATATTTGGAAGAAAGCCTGCTGTATGAAAATCTCTGATGACGATGATATCCTTTCAAGAGGATAAAATTATTAGCAAAGACAAAAAAAGTGTGCAATTTGGAAGATTAAGCAACAAGGAGGGAAAACAAAAACCTTTTAGAAAGGTCCCAGTTTTGCTTATATGCTTTAAGCAAGGACATTTGCTGCCCTACAGCCTCAGAAGTCAAGTACTTGTATTTTTTTTCTGCAAAATTATCAGTCATTCTACATTCCCTTGTGCCAAGTTGTTATTTTCTGCAATTGTCTTCAACCCATCAAAAAATCTTATTCTTAGAGCTGCATGAGAAGATCAAATTGCATTTAAAAGGTGAGGAATAGCAACACTCTTTGGCAAGATGAAATGATTTTTCAGCCAAAAGGTGAGATCATGCCTGCATGAGTTTGCAATGGAGAGATTAGTTTTAAAGCTCAAAAAAGGATTTCAGAAATTTGTCTTGTAAGTGCCACAAAAACTACTTTTAAGACTTATTTTACATCTTCATTATATCACTTGGACACTTAAAGGAAGGCTAGACAAAATTCTCAGAAGCTGATGGCAGTTCCAGTGAATAACAGCAGGAATCAGTCCAAGAACAAACATTGAAATCGTGATGTTGCAACAAGCCTTTTACACAGGGAGATATTTTGGTGTCTGAGTGTGTGCACAAACACACACTGAGAGCTCTGGCACATTCCCCTCTTCCCTATTCTTATTTCTCCCACAACACAGATGCACACACGCAGACAGCTACTGCCCGTGCCCCTACCAGTCCCACCCCACATGCCCTCACAGTTGCTGTGGCTCCTTCTCCCTCACTTTTCTTGAGCTCTGGAGGTATGAAAGGAGAGTCCACCCTGTGGGAGACTCTTCTTTGTGGTAGGTGTACGGCTGGGACCACGAGCCCCTGCAGACGGAAAAGTAAATGGGGAGGAGGAATCACGACACTGACTATTCACACATGTGCAGACTGGGAGTGCTTGTGATCTATATATGCTGCCTTTCTCCCCAGGCTCTTATTCAGCTCATACAGCTGTGGTGAGAACGTTCCATGTGGCTCCCAAACCCACACATAGTACTATATTTTGTAGAACTTTAGTTTCAAGAATTATTCCACTATTTCAGAAAGCATAATCCACATAAGCAACTTGGAGCTAAGACAATGCAAACCCATCTCCAGCATGTATATTACTTTCCTGTTTAATGGCAGTTTTGAGAAGGCAAATCCATAGTGAGATCTCTGTATTTGTCTCAGATGTCTCTGTCACATATCAAACCCTTGTGTCTTACATACTTTTACACACTATGGATTTAAACTCATGAACTCACCGTGATGACTTCATGTTGATGACATTCAACAAGTCACTTTCCCACATCGTCCCTTTCTGGAATGACACTGATCTCTTTTGTGAGGTGATTTGAGATCTATAAATTTATATTATGCATGTGAGCTGACTCATCAATCTTAGCATCAGTATGGGAACTGTTGTAGGCAAGGCAAGAGGGGCTTTGCCCAAGAATGAAGTTTTCTGAAGAACTTTTCCATCTTTCTTCTTAGTGAATTGCTTTTTTAATTGTGTAAACAAAGCTTTAGTCCTATTTTTATATATTCTTACACCAGAAATATTTCAAAGAATCCGTGCACCAAATCAATAAAAGAAGATGTCACTGTGGATGTGGGTGGGGCTGCTGTGGGCAAGCTATTTTGCTGGCATATACCACCCTTGACTTGGGGGTGGGGGGGAACACAAAACAAACAAAAACTTTTTTCAGAAAAAAATCATTTCAAGATAATACAGCTTGATACTTAAGTATTTTTTTTCTATTTTCCTCAGAAAAAAAATGAAGGTTGTTAATTTTCTCAAACCATTTCATTTGGATTTATTATAGTTATTCGTACTTAGAATTAACAACATGTATATACACTCTTAAGAAGACATTAGTGTATGAGTTATGAAAATAAAGTGTGTCTGCAGAGAACAGCTGAAAATTCATGTTACTAAATTTTACTTTTCAATTTTTGTTCTGTCCAGAAATCTCAAAATACACCTTTTAGAACTACATATTTGCTATTTTCAAATTGTCAAAAAAACCTCCAAAGCTGAAAAAGGTGTTTACCCACTTCAATAGAAATATTATGAAAATCAAATTGCTTCTGTCTTGGCATTCTTTCTAATAACAGTGTAACTTGATTCATCTTTAAGGTGAAAGTATTATTCCTGAAGAGTTTCATCTGGTATGTTCAGGAAGAAAAAAGTAAAAACTGAGACCTAAGATTCAATACTTTTTGCATAAAAAGCAAGAAGTAATAGTGATGAAACTGTGTTGGCTGGAAGATATGAAAAGAAATGAGAATATTTTTCACTAGGAAATGTTTATTTCAGCAATGATGAAGCATTCTGAGAAACTGATATCCATAATCAGTGAGAAAAAATAAGCATTGAAGCTTTGCCTGGTCTGATTCAGGGAACTCAACACACAACACAGAGAATTATCCATATTGCTGATCATTTTTTCCCTTTTGCCCAGATATATAAGATAGTTTAGCTGAGTACTACACAAGGAAATATGTCTTCTTCTAAAAAAGGGAACTTCCAAATCTTTATTTTTATTTAATAATGCAGGTAGGTAGAGCACTACACAGACCAGAAAGTTGGTAGGTACTTTCAAAAGCTCTTGGTATATTGATCACTACTATTTTGAGAGGAAAACACATTGTTGTGCAGTAATACCCAGCAATCATCTCCGGGACTTTTGAAAATCTAAGGTGATGGCAATTATAGTAATGTCCTGGTTTGTCTTTATTTTGTAGTTTTATGATATAGTAAAGACAAACCTTGTAGGTACAGATAATACCCTTTATATNGAAAAAAAAAAAAAAAAGCAAACTTTCTCTCAGCCTATACAGAAGTAAGAGTCTTCAAGAAAAGTAGATTAGGAGTAAGAACTGAGTGACAAACATTTTTTCAGACATAGTCTTAATAATAAATGGTAGGAATTAAAGTTTTTCAAGTAATTTTTTCAGAAATTCAAGGAATTTCTCATCATTCTTTAGAACTGATGTGCTCCCTTCACAATTTATGAAGAATTTACACTTACTAATTTACAGAGAATTCTGTATGTCATCGTCTTTTACCAAGCACCTATAATGTGAGTATTAGTGGTATAAGCCTGTTTTCTCCTCAGCCACAACTGTTGCAGTTTGCATATGAAGTAATATTTTTGTAAGATTAGATTTTAATGGTGATTGTCAGCATTTTTCTGTCAAAAATGAGAATTAAGGGATAAAATATGTATTTTTTAAAATAATACATTATATTTCATTACATTCAAAACAAAATTAAGTTTTGCTTCAAACAATAAGTGTTCTATTGAGAATAAATACCAAAGGTTTAATTCATCTCAGTCAGTTAGTTGGATATTCAGAATATTTGGGGACCAGGAAATGGACAGGTTTTTAAATGTTTCATTAAAAAGAAAATTACCAGGTTTATTGGCAAAAAGAAATACTACAGCAACCTAATAGATACAGCATTGTGTTTCTGCTAAATACAAAAGCCTGTATTTTATTCCTCTGGTAATTTCATATATAAAATGGAAAAAATATTGTTGTATGCTACCATGTAGAAAATTTCAGTGGAAAATACATTTCTGCTGAAATCAGTAAGAGATTTTCCAGTGGTAAACATTTCACCTATTGAACTACAGGGGCAGATTTCTCAGAGTCACTTTTCTTTCTGGACCAGAAGTCCAGTGAAACTATTTCCTTATTCGATACCTGCCTACTTGTACCTAGTTTACGCTTATTCCCCATTCAGATTTCATTCCCAAGGCTTTATTTTGGTTTTAAGGTACACAGTCAAAAGGCATAGATATATGTTGTGAAATTATGGCGCTTGAAACTGGCTGTGGGCCTGGTCTTCTGAATACATCATATATGTATAGTTTTCAGCACGATTCAGAGTAAATAACAGTGTCAGAAAGAATGAGGAGGAATCAACCACAGTGGACATAAACTAGAAATAGCTTCAGCTTATTCATTATGCTTTCACATCACATCTCAAAACAGCTATACTTCCATTTAGGTTTGGTCAGAGCAGCATTTTTTTCATATTCTTGATGGAATCTGGTTTATTACAGCACTTGACCTCTCTTCCTTCTCAGGAGACGCTTAATTCTTGATAGAAGGATGGAAATGCTTAGCCACTTGGGACACACAAAATTGACTTCTATTACAAAATGTGAATGATAAAATGAGAACCCTGGATAAATGGGAATTTTGGGGGGGCAGGGAGACGGGCAGGTGAAGTTTGGATATGGTAAAGCTATTAAAGGAATGTTAGCAACTACACGCCCTAGAAAAAAAACTGACAGATTGAAAGATCATATGCTGATTAATTGTGATCTTTCATGAATGCATTCAGATGTGTGCTTCTGCTGCAAAATCACTACCAAAATACATTTAAGCAGCAAGTTTTATATGCCATTCTGAAAGATTTTCTAAATTAGGGCATTTTTTTTCTACTTTCCTAACATGGTATTTAATTATGTGAAATGTTTCCTATTTATTTACTAAAAGCTCATAACTGCAGTGGGATGGTGGGATTTGCTACTGCTCCCAATCCAGTAGTTCATTCAACTCACTGAGCACCAGATTCTGCCTGCCACTTACACAGGAGCGTGATGGATGATGGAGATGTGAGCAGAGAAAGGAGGGCTTCCCAGTCAGAACCGCTTTGTAGCAGACAGAGAGCCCAAACACAGGAAGAAAGCACTTAATTCTTCTTCCCAAACACTCAGGTCAATTAAATGGGTGGTGCTTGAGGAGAGGCTAGATCACCATGTATGAGCAGCAGCAAGCAAATCAAAAGCTTTGAGCAGGAGGCTGGACAAGGTGACCACTTGATGTCTCTTCCAACCTGAGTAATCCTACTGTCCCACACTCCTCTTTTTCTGGGAGGGTGCAGTTACAAATCACTTTTTTCATGAAAACACACCAAGTGGCCAATAGTAAGAAAGCTACAATGCACAACAATGTGGGAATAGCTCCTGCTCCTCTACAGCAGACGTGACCCTAGATATAGTTTACACTATGTGTAAATCTCACTTTTTCGGTTATGGGTTGTCCAAAGGATGCCAGGTAACTAAGCAATCTTCCACACCTACAACCGGCAGCCCTACAGCTGCTTGCATCCTGCCAGTGGTTTAGATTTGGAACCACTGTAGATATCCTATTAAAATATTCTTTTCCCTTGTAAGAAACTAATACTTGCAATTTGGAAAAAAATTGAAATGTCTGCTCACTTCATTTATGCTTGCTTGCATTTGGTGCTGTACAATTACACTGGAAGATCAATTTCACCTTTATTTTTAGTGATTTTCTGACTGGTTCCTGCACAACCTACATGTACAGGGCAGATCAAGAGAATGTTTACACCAGTGTGGAACCTGTAGCAAGCTGACAACATACATACAAATTACTGACTCTTCCATAAAAGTATTAGTTTGCAAAACAGACACGGAAAAGAGAGAAAAAGCTGCCCTTAACAAAAATTTGCCCCAACACAAATATCCATGATTCAAATGAATTAAAAATGAATAATCCATATGATCCACTATGACCTCACCCATCTTTCATGTTGTCATCTAGTTGAAGCTTGAGGGCTTCATTCTGCTATTCGTCTTCCTCTACATGCTGCAAATATTAGTATTTATACACTAAGTCATTCAAAACATGGTGTGTCTAAGGGCTGGGCATGTAAAATACTCAGGCAATGCAATGGTTGACACTACCTCCTATAGTTAAGAGACAGGGAGGAGATGTCATTTACCATATATACACATTTAAGAGGAACTAGCTTACTGTCAACCTTCATTAAGCTTCCAATGATTTTATAAAGCTTTCCTCTTTGTAAAAAATATTTTTACTTACAGGATTAAAAGAGCACTATCTCCTCTACATTACATTCTTACAAGTTGTCCTTTTTGTCTCTTTTAAGTATATTCAGCCTCTCATAAATGAGATGCATATACAATGGTCCACATTCTGATCTATCCAACATCCATGCACAACCCAAACCAACATGGGTTTAGCACTTCTTTCCGAGCTGCAGTGGGCTCACCTGTGGGTTCTGCTATATGAAACCTATATCCCTGAGAGATTTGCTCTCACCAAGGAATTCAAAGTGCTCCAGAGCCTTTGGACACAATTAGTGCATTGAAATTTGAACCTGCAAATTTTTCCAACAGGAAAACATTGCCTTTAATTAAAGTTCCCACTGTGCCTAGCTAAAGAACGATTATCTCTTTTTCTTCTTGTTGGACATTTGTTTTAGCTGAAGACGGTGAAGGTGATTATTACAGAAGCTAATTGTTCAACAGAGAAAGATATACAATACAGCATTACAATTTACTTTTCTTCATAAACATTGTGTAAATAGTAGGTGTATCCATGCTTGGTCTACACAATAGGAGCAAGCAGAGTGCTCCTTGTTCTGTGTCCCTCTGGCTCTTTCTTGATTAATCCTGTGACTGATACTAAGCAAGACTCCACCAGATGTGAGCTGGACAGGAGCACCACTGTCACGTTGCTCTGGTCCACAGCCCAACTCTGTGCCAGGACCACAGCACAGACACTGCACTGGGCTGAGCAGCAAACAATATTTAGCACTCCCTGCATCTCATGAAGAGCACAGTAGAAAAACGCTAGGAAAAATATTTCCTCAGTAGTGAAAAAAAGAGATTACAAAGTTGGTGAAGCCAGAAACCATGCTGCATTTGAAAGAAAAGATATAAGACAATAAGAAGAAGCCTTTGTATCCAACTGCCTGTCTTGTAGCCAAGCTCAAAATTGCATGAGGAAGGAAAGGCAGTGATCTTGAGAGTTATTATTTTCAATATGGCACAAAGAAAGCCACAGGTAATATTTAGAGCACATGAAATTATTCTCAGCTCTGGAGCCAGAATCTGAATCCTTAGGATGAACTGTGTACTTTAAAAAACCCAAATATATAGGACAGAAACATAATTTCTTCTCTCATAAATGAAAGAAGATGTCATTGGAAATGTCCTCATTATGCTCAAAGAAAACCCTTCTCACAGTCTCTCATCCTAAATAAATTGAGTATTATTACTATTATTACTGAGGAATTACTCAAAAAAATAAAAATCAAAACATATGCTTAAATCTGTAAGACATGTATATTGCACACTCCTGGTATCTTTATTTTTCATGAAAGTTATATATGTTGTTTGTTATTTCACTTCTTTGAGTTAATTAGCTGACTAAATCTCTCCATGCTTTGGTCAGACAATATAAAATAGTAAAGAACTGGAGCTACACAAAGGGAACCAGATGAATCACTAATGCAACCGTGCTGACTGCAATATAGATGAATTTTGGCCATACACATAAAAAGTGGATATTTCAGAGAGAAGGAAAAACTTCAGCGGTAGAAGACTGCTATGATTATATATAGAGATTTTTCTTTCTTTTGATTGTTTCTGCAGTATTCTGTATAAAGTATTGCATATAGTAAAAAACCCAATGACCATTTATCATTTAGTTTACCCATCAAGATTTAAGTTCTCAATAACAGTAATACAAAGGAAGAAAATTTTCTAAACACATTGCATCTAAGTCCAAATTTCTGCGCTGTTTGAGTGCGGTGTATAGTTCCCCACAGCAGGGAAACCTGGATCATAAGAACCCAAACCACAACTCCTATTAGGCAATTTGCAGGAATTCAGTGAAGAGACTGATTTTCCCAAAGTTTTAAAATAGCATCTCACAAGTGAGAAGTGTCAATAAAGAAGTACAAAACCTTTTACAGTTGTTGGCTATCCTGCCTCCCTTGTTTAAATAATCTTAGAGATTTCAATCCCCAGTGTTGTGGGTTGTTTGAATTGTTTTATAGTTACAGTGTAGACATCAAGAAGAGAAAATTACAATGTACTGTACCAGTTAACACTTCAATTTGGGTCAAAGTTGGAAACTTCAAAAAGTGTTTGTATGGCTTGCCATCATAAAAACCCATTATAAGGGCTCCCAGGTGACCCACACGCTTTTAAAAATCCCTTGGGTGTAATCTTAGGAAATCTGCTATTAACTTCAATGTGAACAGGATTCTACACCTTGTTTTATGGTGTCAGTTTTATCTTTTCTGTTTTCATCCATAGCTTGACTGAAAAATGTCAATATCCCCCAATTCTGACAGCTTCTTACTGACACTTCTATTGAATATAAATCTTTGTGAGTCCAAGTGCCTAAACTGCCAAATGGAGAAAGACAGGAAAAAAGCTTTTATCCAACTGGAGAAAATAGTTGGTTTTGCTCAACCTCTGAAGACCACTGCAGATCAGAGGATTCTTCTTTGTTCTGCTTTATCTAATTTTACAATGATATGGTTTCAAATAAAAGACATAGATTGCTTTGCCAGATGTGAAGAGAAAGAAAAGACATCTTTGGAGACAATAAGCTCATTGCATTATTTCAATAGAAATAAGAAAAGCACATCTTACCTAAGACAAAGAGCTGGAAATGATACATTACCAAGCTTATATGAAAGACTTTGGGACATCTAAGTCCTCAAACTTAAAAGACCAATGATATAGTATTAGAGATAAAATTGAATCAGGACTAACCTCAACATTTCATCCAAGTTCACTCACACCTGTTTGTACTTACGGGCCTCTTTTGGTCTCTCATAAATCTCTCAGAAATAGGTGTTGCGTGTAATGCTTTTAGAATACATCCATCTGGTACATGAAGTTGACGTAGTATGGTCATAAGGAAAAATAAATAAATGGCTGGTGAAAAGGAATGATTTAACTTGAACCGCTGACAACCTACCTTCCTAGAAAAACTTTGGGGGTTAAAGATCAATCTTAGGGGAAGCCCTCTGTTTGCAGCATTAGGACAGGAGTGTGTTATCTTTGTTAAAATATGTCGTCTCATCACGTTTGAGGAAAAGAGGAGAACGGGAACAGAGGTACTTCAGAAATAAGGTTGTTGACCTTGGACTTTCGCATTATTTATTAAGAGCTCAAGAAATGTCCGAGACTTGAGGGTGACATCTTCATTTATTCTTCCTTCAGCAGACAGGTAAAAGCATGCACATTTATGAATATTTGGAGAAGAGAATTTTATTTGTAACTTAGCTGCAGTTTTCTAAGAAGGCAAATATGTTTATTCCCTTCCTGTTCAAAATATCTCAGACTGGCATATAATTTTCAATAGTATAATTGGTTGGATAAAGCGGTCTTCCTGGGAAATAAAATATCAGGGAGAGACATTTTCATCTGTAAATAAACAACTCAGCAATGACAGGCCCTCTTCCAGAGCATGCGGTGTAGAAGAGCCCTTTACTGGAAGGAGCAGGATTTATCAGCGTTTGCAAAACAGTATGCAAGTTTCCATACTTCAGACTGAGGTGAAGTTAACAGTTATATTTATGATTATGACAGCCTATTTTACAGGAATAGTCCTCCAACTCTGTGGTCCTCCAACAGATCAAATATCAGCCATTTGTTTTAATTTCCAACAGCCAAGAAAGAAAATTAATCTTTTTCAACATGAAGTTATGAAAGATGATTAGACATGAAACAGACTCAGAACCATTGTCTCAGAACCTGGATCAACTTAATGTCACTCTACTTGTATTTTTAGCCAGGAAAATCAGAGACTTTTTAAAAATCCGCCCTAGGAATTTGTGTGCTAATAAGTAGGCCCACTTGTAATTTTATACTAACATTTACAGAGAACCAGTGATTAAACAACAATTCTTTCAGCGACTGTAATAAAAGACAGATCCTGAGGACTTCAAGGCCATATTTTCTCATGCACAGTACCCCCCGTCTCTGACAACCTCAACTTTCTGAAAAATCCTACTTCATGAAACACCGTCTCAGAGAACACCCATCCTTAGATAGCTCACACGCTCAGATGACCTGCTCAAAATCAGAAGCAGAGTGCAAGTGAGGCAGAGGTGATTTTGGAAGAGAGGAAAAGTTCATTGTTGGAATCAGAAGAGAGAGAGTTTTTGAGGGAATGAAGCATTAGGAAAAGGATTACTGAAGGCAGGCCACTCCTGATGTGGAGGCTTTTTTGTAAACATTTTTTCTTGCTTGCACATGTGTATAACCCACATGGCTGCTCTCTCTGAATCTCTCCTTCAAATTAATGAAAAAAGAAAAAAACCCCTGCTTTTGTTCATGTTCACATTCTTGTTTATAGAAGGAGGTAAGTATTCAGCTGGTTCGC
>VYZV01034992.1:12768-30217 GCA_013401275.1 Pandion haliaetus | reverse complement strand
TTGCCCAGAAGCAGAAATGCTTAAAAATTTGCTGCTCTCTAGCACAGAGGTTTTTCATTTAAATGTTTTTTTTTGTTTTGTTTTGTTTTTTTAATTTGAGAAAGTATATAACAGAGTCTGGTAGTCTGGCAATTGTTCCATTATTTGCTGTGTGTCTGGAAGCCGCAAGCATGTTTAAGCTCATAGAAGTCCTCTGTCAGTAGGAACTCTTAATTCTTATTAGTGTCACCTTGCTAGTGCTGAGGATCTGAAAATGTGGCACAATGTCGCAACACATAAGAAAAATTTTATATCCTGAATCTAAAGCCAAATCCCATTTCCTGCAGCAGTTTGAACTGAAATCCCGATAAGCAGCAACTGATACAGGTGCTGACAATAACAATAGTTTCAGGAAGCTGCTCATTAAAGATCCTAGCTCAAATAAACAGACCCCACTGGGCTTCATGAAAATCACTGTCTTGTCCCTCCATTTGCTCGTTAGGCTCATATTCACTTATGCTTGTCACTTTGCAAAATAGCACTTCTCTCCGTGATACTGCAAATGCTGTTGATCTCACTTCTGTACCAAACACCGCTGCTTGTCTTTAGAGCAGATTTGGGAACTTGGATGAACACACTGAGAAGGGTGTGTCTGTGTAAATTCTTCATGTTCCCTCAGCTGGATCCAGTGTTATTGCAGAACAGGCACTTCTGAGTGCAAGGACAGCGATTTCCATTTACCTCTCCTTTGCTGATTCTTTTGGCAAGCTTCAGTGCAACAGCAAAATGATAAAAATTCTGCCTCAAAGATAACATAACAGTATATGAAGAAAAATTGAAGTGAAGCACTTTCCCTGTTTATTACTGAGGATATGAAATAACTGAGAGTAATAACAAGTTCCTTGATTTGTATGGCAGGAATGCTGCAAAATTTGGACCTGAATTTCCTCTGTCTGTGTGAGGAAATGTGTTTGTGAGTATGTTAAAATTTGGTCTGAGACCGATTCACTAAGCTTCATCCAGAGTACACTGAAATCTGTAGAAATGGAAACAATCCTGTTGCACTCACTCAACTTTGGAGCAAGTTTTTATGATCCATATTCTCTCTACTCTACTGTTCCTCCCCCTGCAAAATCAAAATGACTCCTGTTCCAAGACATGCTTCAAACTCCATTAAAAACTGCATATTCAATTTGACTGAACAATTCTGAGAGCATAAAAGCATCTACCTTTGCCTGAGCCACCCTCCTAATGCAGGTACCACACTTACTACCTTGAAAAGCGCTTTGCAGAGCCACAACAGCAGATGATAATCCAGAGGCCCTGAACATCACCAAGATAAAGCTGGTGAATTACTCATGAGTATTTCATGTATTCGTTTACATGCTTGATGGATATCTCAATTTAGCTGTCAGATGTGATAATTGAAGCTACAGTTCTAGCCAAAAGTCTATGTCCATTCTCTTTTTCATTATTAAACCAGAGACAAAAACACATATAGAAATAAGTACTGTAGTAGACAAAACCTACAGATACAGAGAAGTAATACTCTAGAAAATAAACTCCTTCTATAGCTTGTATGACAAGTATTTGCAGCCAATATTCAATGTGATATTCCAAATAAGTAATCTGAAATGACTTTATATATTCTGTACTTCCTGTACTTTAAAAGTACAATTCATATTGTAGTCAAGTGTTTAATTTGATGCACATGTTCATCGATCTGTTACTGAATGGTAGGTGAATAAAATACAAAATCAGGGTTTTTCTTTTGTCAGTGCTCTCAGATACATTTCAATATGCTTTTTTTTGACCTTCATATGCTTAATTGGTTTCATATATGGATGTTTACATATATACATAATCTAATTTACAATTTAAAAATCAACTTCATCTTACATATTAACATGTCTAAAAAGAAATAATTAAATAAAATGAAAGTCACAGGTATCTTGTTCTCTTTTAATAAGTTTACTCCTGCACTGTCACATATCCCTACCTTAAAAAAGAATTTCATGGCTGTATTTACGCCTACACACATGCAATAATACTTACAGAGATTTGTAGGCAAGAAGACTCTGGAGTTCACATCTTTCATGTTAGAAATAAATATAGTTTCTTAAAATTAAGACCTATACCTATCACCATGCAGATTTCTCTGCAGTCTTTAGGTACAGCTACAGCAATCCAAAGTTCCTGTTCTTCCTAATTCGTGCTGACATTTTAGTGTTTGATCTTAGTCTAGATTAATTATATTTTTGTCTTTGTCTAGTCAAAAATTTTTTTTTTAAATACAAACCCTGTTTTTCTGTCTAGTCTTTTCTGTTTACTCCCCTACATACCTTTTCTGCTAGCCTTTTGCAGGTAAATGAGCTACAAATGCACAGAATGCTTTGCATTTCAGAAAAAGGAGAGAAAAGAAACACCCCACTGTTTTGTTCTTGCAAGCCACCTTAATAGATTTACTGAGAAGGACAAGGCAGTCCATCTTGAAGGCTATAATGCTATTTCACTTTGACATCTCTTCTAAGGTAACGGTATCTATCATTAACAATGTCATTAGTGACCACTTTCAGTCCATTGTTCTCAGTGTCTAAGCTGGCTATAAAGAGCTCATTTTAGACACTTAGCTCTGTGCATATGCCCTTTCATGACATGGTACTCTGGGAAAAAATGCTTTATGACTGGTCATACTATAATCATTCATTTTCATTTAAAAATACAGCATGTGGGATTTAAAATGAGAGGGCAAGCTAAAAAATGACAATTTTTTTGACCATTCATTGCTATGATACTCAGCATCTTCTAATTAAGCTACAGGAGCCAAGCATTAGATGTAAAAAACATGAAATCAAAGGGAACAGCTGAAATAGTGTAAGCTATTTTAAGTGAAACTCTCTGTTTATCCTTTTGTGTTAACTGTTTTTAAAAATGTGCAAGGCATATTGACAAAAAATGACAATCCTGGGTTAAGCAGAAAAAAAGACCAAATAAGCAACATCCAATCTAAACTTTCACCCTCATTTTGCAGATGTTACCCTATGTGAGAAAATGAGTCTTATATTACTTAATAACCTACTTCTGTCACATTACGTAAGAGAATATCTCTAATTAAGCTTTTACCAATGTTAGCAAAGCTGCCTGTCCTCATAGAGATTTAAAGTAGAATCATGAAAGACAATGCTGCTCAGCATTTCACCTCCACCTGGAAACTTTTAGACTAGCCTAATTGAAGAGTCTGGAATTAAACCAATACCTCTTGATTCTTAGTGCTGTGGTTTAGCCCCAGTCCCATCCTTTCTCTCCTTGACACTTCAGAGCCAAATCCTGCCCAGTGTCCTCCCTCTGCAAGCCCCAAAGGCAAGAGAGTCTTGCTGCGTGGGAGGCCTTGTGCTTGGGTGGCATTACCAAAGCGGTGGCTTCAGTTCACTGATTTCACCCAAATCATTCAAGCAGCAGCCTAAACTCCACAGATGCTGGAAGAAATTCTGCCCATCTTCTGGGTGCTGTTGCTCTTGTGAGCATAAAACCCCACCCTTCCCATTCATTTCATTAGCATAATGTCATTAAATGGTTTCAAAACTGTTTGTAAGAAGTTCTTTTTTGTTTTTCCTCTCTCCTGCTGAAAGACTCTAAGGTGGTCAGCTGACTTTGAAAGAGAAGATGAATGAGATAGATGATGTCAGACCACTGCAAACAAATGAGGTATCTGCTGGAACACCTTACGCTAAGAGGCATGGAGATAACACAGAGCCACAATGAACTTTTTGTATATTTATATTTTGTGAGAGAAAGTTTGGAAGGGTAGCAAAGGCTAACTAAAAAAAAAAAAAACAGAGAGAGAGAATGGCACGCAAGTCAGCTTATTTTCCATAGACAGCTGGAAATTTTAGAGCATACTTAGTCAAAACAGGAAGGGGACTATATATCTTTAATCCAAAAATGACAGCAAGTTTGATGATATTTGTATGCCTGCGTAGAATAACGTCCTTGATATTCTGGTCTCAAGGTATTTCCATAAAACTTAAAAGCCAGGAGTATGAACTCTAGGCTACATCAGTATGAGTTTTGCTTGTAGGTTCAATAGGAGTTGATTTTAGTCTGACAAAATGGATTTAAAATGGTAAAACTACACATTTGCTGAGACAAATCCATGTGTTAATACAGGTAGTTACTTGGCCTATTAGACATTGGTAGCCCAGTAAGGTTGCAATTTTGCTGTGTCTAGGCTCATAAGTATGGCCATTCTGCTGTGGGCCTAAACTGGGGTTTATTGAAGCTTAATGGGATCTCTGCATTGGCTTCATTGTGCTTTGCACAAGGCGCATTAAATATGAAATCTGAATCAGCAACAGAATTTGAACAAAGATCGAAACACTCCTCACTGGATATAAAAATTCTGCTATGCAGTGCCTGTATGCAGTCAAAAGCTGGGCTGATCTTCTCAAGCAAATTAACCTCTCATATCTTCTATTTCTGATTCTTGATGGTTTAAACCAGCTTGTGTGTGTACACATGAAGAAGTGGGTCTTTTGTTTCCTCGCATTAATGTTATTGCCAAAATTTGAAACAAATAATTGACGGAAAAGGGAACATTTCAGAAATTATTCATGAAAAATAATACAAATAATCCAATATTATTTTTGCTATTGTTGTTACTCTTCCTTCCAAATTTTAATACATTCTGTACCATTAGTTTGTTAATATCACTTAAATAGCAGCAAAGCACAATCCTGCAGGTGGGAGGTAAAGGAAGTAAAGAGAGGAAATTCATTACCTGCTGCAGTTTGCAGGTGCTCAGCTTAGAACCACCACTGAGTTAATTTTGATGAATAAATGGGCCAGACTGCCTTGACCAGATGGCTATCCAAAGGTTTGGGGTGCAGCTAGCTGTAGCTTTTCTTTACAGTATACACAGTAAAAACACAACAGGTGCTTTAAATTCTAAGTCAGTGTGTTACCAGAGCACAAATTATAACACAGAATTTTTAAACAGAGAAAAACAGAGTTAGATAAATTAAGACAAAAGCCAATGTTGAAGAAATCTCTTTCCTCTGATGTGGTTTACAAGGCATGTCCTTGATACATGGTTTTTAATTCAGCATCTTATATTGACTTTCTGGGTTGTACCAAGCTCTACAAAATCCCCTCTGGGTCCCTAAGAAAGATCTTTCTGTCAACTCTGAGGCCAGTTAATGCCTGTGACTTCTTTTTCTCAGTGGTCTCCTTGCCACTTTCCACTGTCCTCTAGGCTCCCTCTGCCTCCCTGCTTCTTCCTGCATGTTTCACAGGAACCTGGAGTCATACCTGGCATCATGAGCAAACAAGAGATGTACCCAACATCAGAGAGTCCCAGGTGTTCATATGATTCTTTCAGTATGCAGCTCTGTGCAAAGACTAAACTCTTAAGATTTTGAAAATGGAGAGTGTCACAGGCTTAATTCAATGGCAATGGAATTGGAGCAGTTGCTCTTTGTTAGCTCAAACTCACACTAAAATGAAAAGAATGGTAAAATTGGAAAGACAGAAAGCATAGTTTGTTGTTCTGGATCTTCCTTGCAAACTCACTGCGGAGGAAAGGCGGCCATGGGAGAAGAATCTGCTCTGCTGTTTCTAGCTGAGTACAGTCATAGCACCTGTGTGCACACACAGCGGGTCCCCGGCCTCATTTGGGTAGGACGTCTTCTAAGACTAGGCACAAGAACAGGCTCTATGGCAGGCCTTTCATAAATGACAGGTCGTGGCAACTAAAATAATAAAGTATGTTCCATCCCATTTACCAACCCTGTAAATAGCTTATTTTCAAGAATTTCAGAGAATAGGTATGGGTGGAATATCCTGATCTTTTGCCCACCAGTTAAACCTAATTTCTGACAGCTGACGATTCATTAATTAGACATTTAGGGTCTACATACCTAAAGAACCACAAAGTAAGGCAGTCACATTAATGAGCAAAGGCATGTACATGTGTGCGCAGAGTTCTGTGCCCTCATACAGACACATCAACCTAAACCTGATAACATTTTTCTTGGTCTACTCCCATTTGGGAGTAAGAAATAATCATAACAGAACAGGAAATTTCTGTTTCAGCTGAATAGTTTCAAAGTTTAGATAGACTAGATAATGCTGTTGACATGTTCAGTTGTTTATTCAAACTTTTTGTTGGTTATCCAAGTTTTCCCTCTGAACCAGGGCTGATTGCATACTTCAAAATGGTGTTTGCAAACATTCTTCTGCATTCTGAGCAGCTGCTCCATTCATTCATGTTTTTGCTGCTTTTTATTTACTATTCATGAACATCTGGACTATTAAGATTCTGTTTGCATAAATGGTTGAAGAATTGCTGTTCCCTATATTAATACCTGTATAGCCCTCATGAAGAGTTAAGCATTCACAGAAAAACAAGATTTTTAAGCATTTGTTAACGATTTCTTTTTTTTTACCTTTGGTCTGAATATTTTACTTGTCCAATCGGGAAGCAAAAATAACAGCATGTGATTTGAATGGCAAAGCATACCTTAAGAAAGGAAATAGTTAAGGAATGGTTCAGGGTTCTCATATAGACTAGAATTTATTAGCATAAACTTTTCATCAGAGACTCACTAACAACAAATTAACCATTCTAAGAAGCAGCAGAAAAAGAGTTAAATCTCTGGATTGTTTGTTTGTGGAAAATATATTTCATATTTCTATAATGATAAACTTTTGAGCGCTGCCTACTGCTAGCTAACGGTGAGCTTACTTCAGTGTCTTTGAAGTATTACTAACTTCCCTCTGGGATTTATTTGTGTTTGTTGCCAGGATTTATATCCTGATGGGTGCCAGATGACAGACTCCTCCGCATTTCGGTAGGTACTTTGAGAATAAGATGTCTTTTACTACTTCCTTTTCTTTTCCATCCGACTCATCATTTTCCACCCTGACTCTAAGCAGCTGTCACATGTTCTTCCCAGCTTTGTAAGCAATAAGGATGAGCGTGGGTGAGTCTACAGGATTTGCACACTCATAACTTTCAGGTTCTACCTAATGTCTTCTATTCTTTGGCGTTTTTAGTATTATCTTTCTGTACTTTTTCTTCCTTTTTTCCCTGTTGTAGAGTGAAAGTACACAACAACTAGGTCTTCTATATCGCTTTTTGAAATTTGAGACATTTAAATTGACACTGCGCTTAACCTCTGGAGGAAACTCCTGCTATAATTAGCTACTTTTTACCTATGTTTCATGAAAAAAGGTGAATAATAAAACTGTTTAAGAATAACTTGCCCATAAATGTCAGGATTAAACCTCAGCTTCCTTCAGGTGAAGCAACTGTCTGTATCACTGAGCTATAGTCAATGCCCTTTTTCTAATAAAATAATATTAACATTCTTAATATTACTATTCAAAAATAATATAAAAAAATCTTCTCCAGAATATACAACTGAAAGAGAAAGAGACAGAGAAAAAAGTGTCAGCCACCTCCCTTCCCAAAAAAGCAGTGAAATGCCTAGAATTGCAGTGAAGCCACTCCCCAGAAAGGCTACAGCTAGACTGAAGCTTGAATCCTTAAGCCAAATTCGTCAGAACCAGCACACTCATTTCTAACATAATGAGACACCCTAGTAAGCATGATTCAGTAACAGAAAAGGCCAGGAGATTTCTCATCTGGGGCCCGTGGCAAAATGTCTGGTCATACTAGCCATCAATGTTTACATGCAGTGCTTGTAAATCCATGGAAAATGAGGGTCGTGATGTCTCTGTTAAGTTTTTCTGAAGTTAAATATTTAATAAAGTTACTGCAAGAGTCATTTCCAGCATAATGCTGTGCTGAGAGTTTTGTCGTGCTGCCCAGAGGCACAGTAACCAGGTACTTTCATGTGCAGTGAGAACTTGCATATGAAATTAGACGTACAAGCTTTTCTTGCATTATTGTGTGCAGTTTTTTGGCATCAGACATTTCCTTTACTCTTGGGAGGGTCATATTGTCATAAGAGGCCCTCTAGCACAGTTCTGGTTGGGAATCAGAATTAAAATAATATGAAATTTGGAATTACTAAATTTCCACTGTACGAGAAAATACATAGCTCTACGTAAATATACTGTTTATTCAGCTCCAATTCATTCAGCAACATGCAGCATAATTTGAAATAATTTTTTCTAACACTTTGATGAACATAATTGACATAGAAGCATGAAGCATCCAAGTCTTGCAGATAATAACAGTAATAGCTAAAATACTAAAGAAATGTTTTGCATGTGAATATTTTTATATATTAATCTGAGTTTGGTAAACTGTAGGTTTTTTATTTAGCAAACATTCAGATTCTCAAGATCTTTTAAAACATTTATTTGACATTTCCTCTGATGGCAAACTAACACATTCTAAGCTAGGTTATACTTCTAGTATATCTCGTTACTGTATTTTAGAACCTACAGTGCCTTAATATATATACTTACAGCTACCGCAGACAAATTGTATTCACAAATTCAGGTAAGCTTAGATCCAAATTGCCTACACTTATTACTTGGTTTTGGAAGAGAATGTGACTTAAAAGGAGGTAGGTATTGTATCACAAAAAAAAGAAGCAACTGGTGGTAGCTAAAAGCTTCCAGTTGTTGCTTCACATTGACAGTGCTAAGCAAAGACATCATAATATCAAACAGTGAGCAACGTGGTATCAAATAATGTAAGTCTATATATCTTTCTATGTGCTTCGTCACATCACTTGCAGTATTTGATGGATGCATTGCAATTAATGCCCAGATGTGATGAAGACTACAAAAAAAAATATGTATTTTTTTAATGCTACTGGTAAAGCACTCACTTAAGATGACAGGACTTTCTCATATTTTACTGTAGACTCCTTGCACTTAAATACAGTCATTTCAAAATCATACTGAATTTTTCAAATGCATCCTGCAAGATATTTGGCCTTGTTACCCAATTAATATTAATTTGTTGCTATGAAATGTGAAATAGGCCAGAGAGCCAGAAACAACCAATACTTTTATTTTCAATTAATAAGCATTAGCTTTTTTGTAATTATGATTGTTTTAATGTTATTTTTTAATTATCATACCTTGGGAGATAAAGTTAAATATTGACATTTAGCTATTCTGCTGTATAAGCAAAGCTAATGAAATTGCTAATCAAACCTGCTTCTAAACATGCATCATTAATATTTATAATACCAGTGAATTTAGGAAGGAACTACTGTTTGGAAAGATCAGAATACCTCTAATGCGCTATCATAACACAAGCAAGAGTAATAGACTTCGTAGTTCAGGATATTATTTAGAAAGAAAAAATATCTGCTGTGCACATTCAACTTGCTCAGTGTATTGCTACTCCAATGCAAGGCAATGAATTCAGTAATCAGTGTCATGGGAAAATACAGTAATTTTGGAACAGGAAGAGGGTGCACGGAGCAGCCCCTGAGGATCAGGGGCTGGGGAGGGTGTGCAGGGGATAAGTGAAGTGGCTCTGAACTGCCTGTGCAGAGTAAATGTTCCCCTCTACCCGGAGCTGGAGGCTTACAGCACCATACTGCTGCTGTAGAAGCCAATGGCCAAACTCCTACTGAACTCATTAGGAGCAGGAAAAAATCCCTTAATCTTTCTTGTCATGAGGATATTCCTCATTAAAGGGCTGAACTCTTGGCTTTGTACTCTGGTTTTATTCAGTCTGTACTCAGGCAAATGCCTATTAGAGCCGTTAAGGTCAGAGCTCTGCAAGTACATCCAGCTCCTATTTAGTTTAATTTCCGAAGCAGTGGTAAAAAGATGCTGCAGTTATATCTAAGTGACTTACTTGGTCACTTGCATCTTTGCAACTGCATCGCATTCAGTGTGATTTTTGCAATAAGGGCTGCTTGGATAAATTGTCTCTGGGCTTTTCTGTACAAAAGTGTTTTATTTTAGTCCCAAATACTTTATGTTGCCTCATCGAACAGAAAAAGCTAAACAATGACAATAAAACAATAACCAGCCTTATTTTAAGCCTGTTTTTAATATAACTGTAAATATTTCTCTTAAGGCCACTTACCTCCTTGATAATTAGTTTCTGGCAATTCATTGTTGTTTGTGCTCATACAAAGTAAGTAGAGAGCTACAGATAGTAGAGATAGGAAGAAATGCTGAGTTGATCTAATCCAGACCCTCTCATCCCTTAATGCCTAATTATGTCCTCAATTTAATTTTCTATATATTATTTTTATTAGAAATATACAGATAAGAGCTTAAGATTTCTATCTTCCATCAAGTCTTTTGCAGTATTTTTCCATGACCTAATCATTCAATGTCAGAAATTTTTTCCTGATATAACTCTAAATTAATTTTTTCTTGATTTCATTCTATCTTTCCCCACTTTTCAGACATGTGTATCCTTAAATATTTTTTTTTCTTTCTGATATTTAAATGGCACTTTTCAAATATTGTAAAAAAAAAAATTAACCTCAGTAAAAATGTAACGTACTGAAGAGCATGTTAATTCTATACATTTTTAAGAGAAAAATGTCATGATCTGCATCAGTTTCTTTTCAGGTGATATTGCCTTGCAAAATCAAAACTGAGTTTGCTGCTTGCTATTACTGCAAGCTTATTAGAGCTGAGAATTCACGTATGAGTGACCTGGGAATTCACTTCACTTCTTTTATTAGGTGTACGCAAGAGTGCTTAATGGAGTACATGTGAAAAATGATGCTGGAAAAATGTGGTATTTTACGTGAATATCAACCGTTGTATCCCCAAGCATAGTCATATTTTTAACATATTCAAAGTACATCTTTTAAAGGAAAGATGAATGTATGAATTGGACACAGGAAGAAGTAGTTTGCAAATAATTATTCAAATGTGAAATCACAAAAATATTTTCTGACTGGGATTTTGTTATATAAAGTTCAGCATACACCCAGCATTCCTTTTTACACTGCAACAAATGCTTTCCTTAATAAAATTGACTTTGGCAAGGATCAGTTGACTAATTTGTTCTTCAGCATCCCTGGCTTGAAATCAGAAGACAACTAATGATGCAGTCAGTAGATACTTCTCAGTTTGTACAGGTTTACCCAAGGCATTGGACATCTGTTTATGAGAGATCATGCTGAGAAAATGCCTACATAGTGTCATCTTTCATCTTAATAAGTAGTAGAAATAACAATTAACATCCTTGATTTATGGATTTGTTTCTCAGATTTTTGTGTAGTTTGGCAGCTATTATTTTCTTTATTATCCAGAATGGATATTGTTCACTATTAATTATCCTTATTCTTGTGCTTTGAATTTGTACCTTTTTCTGACTGATATGACAGTGTTGTAGCACGGTTAACAAGAAGCATAGAGAGGCCTTGTAAGAGCTGAATGAAAATGGAAAATATTTTCATACAGAGTTTTGCTAAAAAAGAATTTGGAAAAAAAAATTGGTAAAATGTTATGCTCAAAATTTTTTCTGAAATTGGCTTATGGAATCCTTAGGTCAAACATTTTGTGGGTTTTTTTTTGTTTGTACATTTGACATTTCCTCGACAAATGGAGTTGGCAGAGAACTGAGAAAGCAAAACACTAGAAAACACATGGCTGTTGCGAACTTTTTCTTTGTTGGTGTAAAAGTAGCTCAATAGGAAATGAGAGCTTGCGTTACCCTTTCCTTTCAGTTCCTGAGAGTTCCTAAAACAGGGTATTGATTGTCTGTAAAATATATCAATAACCATGTTAGTAGTCATCATTATTCTGATAATGATGAATAGTTTTATATGTATTCTTTTTTGGGGGAAGGTATGTTTCAGCCCATTGATGGCTATTGCATGCTTTCTTCAAAAAGCCCTGTGAATAAGCACTGCCAGTGGTTTGTAAAAGCGGACATCAACACAGTGTTATTTCTGTTGTTTGAAATAATAGCTTCTTTGGAAACTACACATTTCTCATGTAAACGTTGTTTTAATCACAAACCAAACTTTTTCTGATAATTAAACCGTAGCTACAATCTGAATTCATTTATGATCACTGATATGAGGCTGGAGCACCACAGTAGTAGGTGTAAAAGTAAAGGATTATTTTTAAAAAGCCTTCAGAAGAAATCTTTATTTCTTCATTGTTATGAGCGTTGTCCTAACTCTAACCCTAGATTTCTTGTGCCATCTGCTACTTGTCATTTTTATTAACTCTCTCTAGGTAAACCTTAACACTTCATTTAAATAGATAGTGGGAAAGAAAAGTACATCTACTGTTATCCCCCAAATCTACCTGACCCAGCATAGCCATCCTAGATAGACAAAATCCTAGCCATAAAAATTTTACTGGACATTGGAAGGAGAATTGACTTTTCAGTAAAATCTGAAAAGGCATAATTTGTTCTGATGAGCTTTAATACCTTGTGCAGAAGTCTGTAGCAGAAGATGCTTTGTATGCAACAGTGTACACTGAGGATTAGACTCTGCAGAAGTGGTTCAGCTTAATGATTTCAACAGAACACCCACTAAGATACTGTCAGTGCTATATACTAAATTTCAAGAGCCCAGATTTATTATTATTGATCTTTGGTGTTAGAAAAAAAGAACAACTTTCTATTTTCTCCCAGGTATCTTTGTTTATTACCCTGTGCAGTTCCATAAAAAAAAAAAAAAAGGGGGAATGGATAATGCAAACTGAGAAGCCTTGCATGCTTGCATATGGGTATTGTAGAAGAGACTTGTAGGATTATGTCTGAAAATTCACAGTGAAAGTATGTTGGGAGAAAAGCTGGCCACACTGGAACGAAAGGCAAAACTCACACTGATTGCACTAGGCCAGGATTTCACACTGAATTTTCCTGTCACAAGCTACCTTTTTCATTCACTGGTCTTTACGTCAGGAGAATGGAGTAACTTAAAAACACTTGCAAGAAGAAGAAAAACATTCCTAAGTGTAGTTTATCTTTGCATCTTACTTTCATTAATACAGATATTTCATATTTCCTGCAAGAAAACACACTTTGGGCCGTTTTGGCTGATGTGTAGCGTGATTTGCACGTGGTTCTGCTGTTTCATTCTTCTGAAATGCATGATTTTAAAATACTTAACTCACAGTCCATCTGAGCATCTTTTTGGTTTTCTGTTGCTAGGAATTAAAACATGTATTAATTACAGTCTGGTAGATTACAAAAATTATTATACTTTGCTATGCAATAATACTTATGATTTCCCTGAAAGTAACAGGATATAACAGAATATGTTTAAAAATATTTTAGTGAAAATGACAAGGAGGAAGAATAAAATTATTGACTTTACATTCATATAGATAAATGTTTATGATGTATTTGCAGGTAAAAAGAAATATAGATAGACTATATTTAGTATCTAAATGATCAGAAAATGTTCTTTTTTGGTACTAAATATAAACACGCATGTGTACTGTATATATGGGTATACCTCTGCCTGTATCTGTTCTGTATGTATATATATACATCTGTATTTATGTGCCTGTGTATAAAAATATTGCATGGCACAAACTTGCATTGCCCATCACCCACAGAGTGGGAGCAGCACCTGCGGGAGAGCTGGGCATGCTACTTTCGAAGTTACCTCTGTGGTCAGGGCAGAGCTCAGAGTTGGTCTGAGCTGTGCCTTCCCAGCGAGCATCCTCACGTTCCTCCCTCCCTGGCCAAGGGATTTTTGTGGGAGGCTGATATCATCTGAGTACCAGTTAATTTAAACAAAAGTCCTCCAGATTCACATGCTGCTACAAGCACATATGTACCCCAGTGCTTGAGAATTATATAAACTCCTATGTCAAGATTTCTTTTGCCTTTTCTCCTTGTGAAATAGATGCTCTTCGCCCGATGGCTTGGCATGTTAGGTTATGCCCTCTTGCTGCCTGCTTTGGAGCAGAGGTGTGCATGGCAGCAGTGTGGCAAGCCTGCTTGTGCTTCTTTCCTCTTACATGTAGTCCAACATGAAGTGGCTTCCTTTGGTTTCTAGGGCACCAGTGGGAGCCCCAAAACAGAACAAAACTCCCAAATCCTGCTTCTCTAGGGAGCAGAAGTTACATGGGAAAAACAGATGAGGTTTTGATTTTTGCTTATGGAATTACCTGCAAGTGTCAAGTGGTGTAACATCGAATGTTGTACCCTTTCACTGCAGGTGGTGCCATTTCCCTCAACTTTCTCTTCCCTGCTCAAAATTTTATATATGTATTGTATATATTTCTTCTTTTCCTTACTTGAGAAAAAGAAGAAAGAAAACAAAAAGCTCTTTAAATACGTCAAGCACAAGCACCTTGTACCTATCACGGAAGTTATATGCTTTCTTCTTTCTCACATACAAAGCAACACATACAGAGTGAAACTGAAGACCTGAATTTTGTGAGTGAACATGAGAACATAATAATAGCCTGAAGCCTATAACTGTGTTAGTCCCTACTTTTGTATCTATATGTAAATATTCCAGCAGCTATGTCAACATCTTAGTTTTCCTTGCCTGCTGAAGAATGTTAACCAAACTGTTCTAAATATGTTAAAACCAAAGATGATGGACTGCAAGTCACATAAAACATGGCACAGCTCAAGTGCCTCTTTTGTCATGAGTTTATTTTTTGTTCTCATTGAACAGTTTACCTGTTTTACCTACAGAACCACACTGCACCAAACTAGTTCTTAGGTCTTAGAGACAGACCCCGTTAAATATGTTTTACTTTTCCATAAGTTTAAAATTTCAAACCAATAGCTTTCACCACGAATAACACTGGCTGTGCTTGTTTCTCTGTTGTTTTTCTGGAAATCTTTGTAAGAGACTAGATTTCTAAATACAGCCTTTAATACCGAAATTACTACGTATGACTCACTTAACGCACATAGGTATTGCCAGTGATCTTGTATTCATACATGTATATTTGCAGAAGCAATAGATGTTGTATACCAAAATAAATCAAATAGAGGAAACATTAAAGTTATGGATGAAAAATAATTTATTAATATTTCAGCACCATAGCATAAAATAATAATATCTATTATTATCTATTCCTCGTAAATACAAGCAAACCTGCATGGATTTTGTTTATACCGAGTAATTTCTCTGCTGCTCCAAGACTTTCCAGCTCTGGTGTGGGAGTGCTTTATCTTCTTTCCCGTTTCAAAATTAGCTCCTATGTACTAAGGCAATTGCTCTTTACTAATCCTATACAGATCGTGTCCTGCACCTTAACTGAAGCTACCTATCTCTTAATTTTTACTACCAGCTATCCTACTGCCAACCACCCCCTCAATGTCATTTGGATTTGGTAGTCCTGTGTATATAGATATATTAATTTATAGACTTGTTACATATATGAGGGTGCTACCTTGGACTGCTACTGCTGTCCTTGGGATTTGGAAAGATTTAACCTTTCTGAGAGCGATTGTAGAATCAATGGATCATTGATCATCTATGCAAAGCTTTTTCCTTTCTTATTTAACCCCACATTTTTCTTTTCCTTTTATTGTCTTTTTAGGTCCTTTTCATCACAGTATATCTCATATTCAGACGTAGGAGTTTTATAGCCAAGTCCCAGTTCTGGTATAAAAATTTTGCTATTTGCAGAAGCTGTTAAAATGACTTTTTTCAATGCCTTGTTCAATTTACGAAATCCCTCAATTCCCCCAAATTTTGGCTGTAGAGGAATGTCACAACCCAAGGGGTTCATGTTTCCTTTCTTCCCTCGTATCTCTGCAGACAGAAGGACTACATTTTCAGACATGACCGTAATGTGTGTAGTATGTTCCCACTTCCTTTCCTACAACCCCAGTGATATTTTTATTCTGTTTCATGTTTCTTCACTTTGGCCAGTCTCCAGTAAGCTCTAAAATGATCTCCTGATGTTTATATTTTAATCTTCAATCTTGCTTTGCTTTCCCTCTTTATTTTTGTGCTCTCTCTTTCAGTTAGTATGAAGTTCCTACAAGTTAATCTCCTGCTACAGCCCTCTGCAGGTTGGCATTACGCTGTAAGGCACTGAATGGTCCCTAGCACTTAAGTTGGAACATTATTGAAGTTGACTTAAACTTGCTGAATATACGCCAAGAGCATAGGTACAGCATGCGCTGCACCAGAGATGCTGACTCTGTTTCTGTTAGACCGCGTACAAAATCTAACAGTGAGAAGTCAGAAAAATAAATGTATTTACCTTGCCACAAGGAACTCGCAGGAAAGGGCATTTGGGGGTGGATCAATGACATGATAGAGGTTTAGATCTTGCTTGCTACAGCGATGGCTTTGACTTCCCTGCCCCCCTGTTGACCCATACAGGAGAGAGGTAATTGATGACAGCCTGTTACCAAGAGCAGGTTATAATACTCCTGTTGTCCATCCACACAGGCAACCTAATTTTCTCCTGTGTCTAGAAACCAGTTCATCTCAAACACCTGCATTCACGGATTAGTTTCGCATGTGAGCTGTTTGGACATTGTGTTGTTCAATATTGCTAGCATGCCAATGTTAAGGATAAAAGGTGGTGGTATTATTTTTATTATTATTGTTATAGTATCGACTGTACAGTTTTGGCAGTGCAGGAAGATTATCTAAATAGTCCCCACTCTTTAGTTTATTTCTAAGCAATTTCCCAGTGATGTAACTGTAAGCCAGATACAAGTTTAGGATATGAAAAATATATTAGCTTTTTTCTATTATTGTGCATGACTGAGATCCAGTAATACATATACATTAGCCAGCTGTTTTATGATTCAGTTGGACACCTTTTTTCCTCCATTTCTTTTAGGGATGCCAATATACTTATGGTTATTTTTACTTTTTCAAAATCTATTGTATAATTTTGTCTTTTGCTTTTCCATTTTTCTTCAATTTAATTCATGCAGTGTTGCCATCTTCTTGAAGTTTCTCCTCTCAATTATTTTTACTCTCCTGATCGCTCTTGTAATAATGTCAGATCTCTAGGACTGGCTGAAGTATAGGTCATAAAGAAGTTGTTTTGAAAAAACAGTTTGTGTTTGTATGTTTCTTTGTTTGTGGATAATGTGTCCAAAACCCTTGGAAGGCATTCATTACTTTGAAAGGTTTACAAAATAGATCAAGCTCAGTATAGTTCTGCCTACAGGCTGCTTGCATTTCTTAAGACTTTACCAAAAGAAGAAATCTTTGCTGAGGAAGGATTTTATGAACATACAAAGAAAATTAGGGACTGATTTTGCTGCATTTGGACATTTGAGAGACACCGGTTTCAGCATCTCTAAGGTGTCAGAAAAAACCTGCAAAACAAAGGCGTTCCATATTGCATCAGCATGGCAAGGAGATAAACTAGTTAGTAGTGGCTGACCTGCACTACTTCCTTCATTTACCAAAAGAGTTCACTAAACTGTGAAGAACACTTTGAATAGTCTTATGTAAATGTGCACGTGTGCAATGAAAGCAGCTTAAAGACCAGCAGATACTTAATATCTAATAGTTAAAGAACTGAATATGCACCAGCAGACAAAAGAATCCATTTGATAAATCTATGATAATCCAAGAATTATGCTTTTTTACTTAAG
>VYZV01034992.1:0-11450 GCA_013401275.1 Pandion haliaetus | reverse complement strand
GCTGCCAATAAATTGGAGGAAGACGAAGTCTTCATTTCTCATTTTCTTCCCACATGCACTTGCTACTTTAGATCTAAAAAGGAAACAAGAAATAACAAAATGCTTGTCCACTGGCTTTATGTAATTAATACAGGGAAATTCCCAGACAATGTAATTGCTATAATGAGAAATTTCAGAATAGGCTTACATGTTGACACTGGTTCTTGAGTTCAGCATTTTGTGGTACTATTGCCCAACAACAAAACATTTGACATAAATGGCTAGCCTATTAACTCACCCTTGGAAGAAAGTGTCTTACAGTTCCCAGCCTGCTTGTCAAGAAGCATTTGCAAGTCTTACAATGCATTTAATGAATTCTCTAGTGCTCGCACTTTCAATTTCCATCCTTTCTTTTTTATCTTTAGTGATTTTAGCAGCAATGTCCTGGGAACCATTTTGGTACAAAAACTCTAATAAGGAAAAAAGCAGGGTGACATTTAATTAACAAAATTAATTAGTGCTAAAGAGTGAAAGAGCATTCTCTAGCCATTTATGAGACAACAGCTGAGAATGGAGGAATGCTGTGGATGACAGCTGGAAATTGTACTCAATTAAAAATTAAAACACATTCTGGAATATGAGAAAAAAATAGATTCTACACTAAATTTTTTCATGATCTTAAACTTCTGTGATCCTAATATCATAATGCTGATTTTCAACTTTTTTTGAGGTGCCACCCTCACAATTTTCCACTGGAGATATGATAGCCTATAGAGAGAATTTAAGATTGCTAATAATAACCTTGCTTTGCTTTTGTGGCCCTTTAGAAAGTATCTGCAGGGCCTCCCCTCCCGCAAGGATTTTGTGGAACAGAGCTTGATATTCTAATCATGTAATTGAATATGAAGTTTAATGAAAGTAAGAGCCAAAAAGAATCAGTTACATCCACCATTCCCACTAATTAGATATTGTATAGTTGTTGGACTACTTTAGTTTTATGAACCAACTGAAAAGATGTTCTTAATGGTAAAAAAACCAGCAAGTGTCCTTTATGGTAGAGATTTTTTTATTATTATTTTTAACTCATTTCTGTTTACTGCTCTTAACTCTCTATGACATAAAATCAGGGAATAAATCCCACAGTTTAATTTTAGCCTATGATACTTTTTTGTTTATTTCTACTAGTTCTGATGTTTAGTACTAAAAAAAATCTAAAGTCAACATATTGTAAATTAAGATAAAACTGCAGTCAAACAGTGACTTGTCTGTAGGAATTAGTGATAAGTGTTCCTAACATATATACTGAGCTCTTCAAAGACAAAGGGCTACAAAGGAGTAGAGGTAGTCTCTACTCATGCCAAATTGTTTGTTCATGTAATCTAGAAACTAGGAAAAGCAGGTTACCCAGTTGTCCCTGAGCATTCATATAGCTTTATCTCTTTCAAGATGGACTTTAATTTTCTCTGTAAGCTTTTCTCCCTTATAGGAAGGAATACCTTGTCTGGCTGCATCTGTATTACTCTGAAAGAGAGGTCTCCTGAGCCATTGTCCTGCTCAGATTGAGCTGCAAGCCAGCCTGTACATAAGTCTGTTCCTAAAGACTGACATACTCCTAATATGACTGACAAATGTTGGGGTTTAAGTTACAGGGTCATTAGTAAGTTTGTTTTGCTCATTTCTGTTCACTAAAGTCCATGGCAACATTGACCCCCTTTTATTTAAAACATGCCTGGATCCAAAATTGGGGTGCAATTTCTCTTTCTTAAGCTTTGTCTTTTTTTCTATAATCAAGATCAATATTTTTTTTTTAAATAATCTAATTATTTCCAATTTTCTGAAGCTCTGTTCTATAAAAGGCCTTTTAAAAAATATTGATTTCAGTTGAAGGAAAAGTTGATGCCTAAAAGAATATTGAAGATATACTCTATAAAGACGACACACAGCAGATTGTCTAAAGAAAAGTCCAGTGTCTTAGTAGTATGTAGCAGTATTTACATAAGGGTTAGTGAATTTATAAAACAAGGAAAAAACCACAGTGAGCTTGGGCGTTGGGGATTTTAGATAGCCACATGAAATATATATGCAACATTACCAAGTATGAGCTCTCAAATATCGATAACATGCCTTCCACAAGACAAATATAGAAACAGTTATGAAGTACTCAAGTAAATGGCAAGTAACATACAAAAAGGAAAATACATGTAGTTTATGATTCAGCTGCCATGGAAAAAAATAATGTCCAGAGTAAAAGAAAGGTAATCTGAAGACTCTGAGCCAGACAGTTTAAATCACGTCATGCTTGTTGCTTTAAAATTTAAACCAATGTTGGTTTTTTGTTGTTGTTGTTTTGTTTGGTTTTTTTGTTTGGTTTTTTTTTTGTTTGTTTGTTTTTCTTTAATGCAGGAGATAGGAGTATCTTCTGGACTTATGTTTAATTGATTACTGAAATGTTGCACTTGACCTTGCACACATTTATGAACCTGCAAAATTGCACATTTTTAGTGCAGTTAAATACACAGAATTAAGAATAATTTTACTGTTTGCAGGATAGGCTCTACATCTACATTTAGATACTTATGTAGATAGAGGTTCCTTCATTGTCTTCGGTGGGAAGTATTTCAAACTATGAAAACATTGGCCCATCTTAAATCATTTTAAAAGTCAATAAAAAGATACTGTTCAAGTACATATGCTTTGTATTTATACTGTTTTTACAATTCTGAGTTGTTCAAATCTATGAAGTGGACAAAGTAAAAATCTAGTGATTACTGAAATCGGTGGGGATCTTTCCACTGCCCTCAGGATTGGGGCATGAAATTCAGAACTTGGGCACAGATATTTTGATTTGTCTACAGATCAATAACCTATTTTAATGTTAATAGTACACTACTTAGATTCCTTCACAGATACTCTCACTTTTCAAATATGTCCTGTTCTGATACTGAGGAATGATACAAAAGCATTTTTTCCAGCATAAAGAAAATAATGTTAGTGTATACATTATTACTTTTTGTATCACAGTGTTATTCTTACACTTTCTCTTACGAACATTTTTTTCAAAAACCAGAAGTGAACTTTTTGGTAAATACCCATTTATTATTAAATGCACACTGGAAGATTCATTAATGAATATTTGAGAAATGTTAATAATGTATTTTCCATATCTCTTTTATCCTGAAAGAAATGTTTCTTAATTAGTTAAGTGAGCCACCACATAGTCTCCCAAGTACCATCAAAATAATTTAAGATTTACTGTGTTTTCAAAGGCACAACAGTACTATTTCTAGAAAAAAACCACAACCTGTGTAACTTTTCTTAAAGCCAAATGTTAGGATGCGCAGACATGGGGAGCTGAAGAGTCCTTTTGCACACCAAGACCTGTGTTAAGGTTATTCTTGCGACTGCTGTGAGCACCGTGCTACTGGGATGCATCTGTCCACTGTCCAGCAGTGGCTAATGACTACAATTCATGAGCTGCTCACTCATGGGCACCCAAAAGCCCACAGGGAATGAGACATTCCCACTGGGAATGCAGCAGCAATAGGGCAGTAAAATGTCCATTCATTGAATTATAGACATTGTTTCTACATGTTTAGGGCTGATGAAGAAGTTTGCTATCAAACAGTATATGAACATGTTCTTAATTAGTTTGTGAAAATTCCTAGGAATGATATTACACGTGAACAATGGGTACAAAGGTTAAGCATTTGTGTTTAAATTTATAAATAGCAGGTAATTTTCCCGTATAGTAAACTGGTCTCATAAAAATGATAGAAATAAATAAAACCTGTCCCACATTAAGACCAAAAATCTAAACTCATAAAAATCTTAATGAAAATGTATTTTGACTGAGAAATAATGAAATTTAAAGTTACCAAAATCATACACGCAACCTTCAGTCTTTGCCTGCCAGATGGTAAACCACTGTCTTGGCAACTGCTGATTAAAAGTGACGTATAATGCAGCTTGGTTTCCTTGCTGTCCAACAGAGACCTGAGATGGAAAAATGTGACCGTGTTTCTGTTAATCTGACCAGAAGAGTGTGGTCAGCTTTTATTGCTACTGATCATTGATGGCCAGCAGGGAAACCAAGAAAAATCATTTATCAGCTTTCACCTCCTAAGGTTTCTCATGCTGGTGGTTGTCTAACAGGCGTTAATAAAGTCAAGGAGCTGAAAGAAGCCCTAGATTTTCAGTGGCTTGGCTAGTGAGCCCAACAGGAACCTGGAAATCCTCGGACACCCTCCTCAGCAGACTATTTCCTGGCTCAGCAGGCTGTTGAGAGCTTTGGAAGGCAATCTGATCGATTTTTGTGAAAATCCTCCTCATAGCCCACCAGAACATTTTGAAATCAAACTGAGTATCTGCAATAGTGACAGTTTCACAAATAGGCAAATGACTGAACAGACCTAGAATATACTCCATAACATGACAGGTTGATTCTAACAGTGACTTTTAAAAATGTTTTTTAAAATGTTCTATATATATCATATTGTTTAAAATATTATTTAAAAAAATTATTTTAAAATTGTTGAAATTTCAGAACTGTTTCAGTTAAATGCCAACTGAAACTTATTTCCTTTTGTCCAAACCTACAGTCTAAAAATGGATCAACGACTTCAACCATTATGAAGCCAGTTTAATCAAATCCATTTTCCACAATAAAACATTCAAAAATAATGAAATAATATGAGGTCTTGTGTTTGTTTGCTTTGGTTTTTCAAGCATAAGAAACAGATGATTTTGTGGGATACTCTCAGAGTGTAAGATCCTGACGTGTATTTAGTCTGGCACTTAATGGTAATAAAGAATTGGTGTCCATTGCTGGAAGGAAAAATGCAACGGGACTTACATCCTAACGTGCCTTTTCTTCTTGTCCACAGTAACCAAAGTGCTCTAAAGTCTGACTCCAGCTGATTGCTTTTTTAATGAAGCCTGAGTCAGCCATCTCTACTTCGGAGTTCTTAGAGCTGGAAGTATTAGCCTGACTGTTCTGAATTACCAATCACTAAGTAGCTGAATACCCACTTAGAAACTGTGTCTCTCAGCACCCATCAAAGGTTTCAAAATAGCTTTCATGGTGTCATCTCTGTAGCCCACACCTTATCATACAGGTTTTCAGTGGGCATACAATCTGCCACCAAAAAGTATTAGCCCACTGCTACTTTCTTAACCAGTTAATTACATTAGCTTAAGGCTACCTCTGGGTTCTTTTGTCAAAGCTAAATTTAGCAAAATCTGGGATGTGAATATATTTTACTTTTGTTCTGTTTATCTGATGAACTCTGACTGCTCCCTTAGAGATTTATCTGAAAAGCTTTCCATCCTTCTCTTTGCCTTTGATCAAAGGCTGTCAGAATTTGCTTCATTTACATTTCAGACCCACTGATTAAAACCATGTCCTTTGGGTTATGAAGTATTGTTGGATGACAGAACTAAGACAAACTGTTCTAACTTCCTTATTGCATTGTATTACCTCAAGATTTTTATCACCCTGCTATTATGCCTTTCCTGCATTTACATGCCTGTTCAGGGAAGGAGCTTTCTTGCTGCAGAAGTATTGATAATCTCTGGATTTTAGGACAATAAATGACTCCTGGTCCTAAGGATATCATTCCTGTTAAAAGTATTCTTAGTGTAAAAATAACCTGCAGACTGTTGGGAGCATAATACATTTTCAAATGTTCTTCTACATGTACAGTAACACCTCTTTTTGTGGAAGCCTATGAACAGCATGCAACACCTACGGCAGTTTTAATTTAGAAGGGATCAGCTCTTTGCAACTGATAGATACAAAGCCGTTCAGTCAGAATAAAAGCAGTAACAAGAATACTTCTTTGGCTGGTCCTACAGCACATTCTTTGTTTTATGTTGTTAGCTAACAATGAGCAAGTTTCATAACATGACATTGCATCAACTAAATCTGCGTCCCTTGATAATGTCTTAAAATCCTGGGCTTTCACCAGAGTTCCCTTCTCTGAGAAGGGTTCAGTTAAGCTCTTATTAAACTCATATGATGTCACAGACCACTGACAGAATAAACCCCCAAAGCCTGATGTGGCTTTGTTCTTTCCCTTCTTCTGTCTTCTGGAGCAAGTGTTTTCCACTAAGAGCCTTACACTTTTGCTGGCTTTGACAACTGATACCTTGGTATAATAAGCACAAAGACGGGAAAAATACATAAGTATAGTCTCTTCTACAGCAGTGGCAAATCAATTGGACAGGCAAGTGTTTGACTAGCATTTAATGGAATTGCAAAAAAAAAAAAAAAAAAAAAGCTTTTGCTTCCATTACCTCCAGTGCTAAGTATTGTAACTTGGCTTTTAAGACTTACTTTTTCAGAAGTCATTTAGGCACTTGATTCCTTTGTTTTCTTTCTGCCTCTGCATCAAGTTAAGGTTATTGTAGCCAGAAAAATTACCTACTTCTTTTTTGCCTATTGTAAAAATCTGCTCAAGGATAAAAATTTACTAAGAGGAATGAGACTCAAATCTCTCCAGCACTATTATATTCTACACTTTCCTGGCTTTTTTTTTTGATAATATTATCCCTTCAAGATTTTTGTATCTTCCTGTTAGTAGTCATTCTTGATAGTCATGATGAAATTTTAAATTGGTTTATTTTAGGTACAGAGAGTGAATACTGAAACTGCCTTTTGTGTTACGAAAATAATAATCTTTTCACTCACATGTTGTGAGACAGGGTGACTGGTTGTCAAATTTCTGTTGTTTATTCAAGACCTTTAAATGCTTTCACCTGTTAACCAATGTTTATAAAAGTCATCAGGGTCCTCCATAACGTACACTGCAGGTGCAGATACAAGGAACTGAGTACAAGTTTTGAGTTTGCTTTTCTTGCTACTTACATAAAAGAGAAAATGTTTTTACTATTCCCCTCCCCCTCCACCCAGCCTAGGAGCCATTCAAGGATTACCTCCTTTCATCCTTCTCTACTTGGAATTTGTGTTTCTATATTAGATACAGACAATATAACTATGTAAATAAATATATAATAATCATAATAACTATGCATAAATGGTTACAGGGTAATATTTTCATAATGATTTAAGAATTTAAAAGGAGAACAATGTTATATATTCATATTACACTATGTTACTAAACTGTGTCTGTAACAGGGTATGCACATTTATATAACTAAATAGCTACATTATTAGCATCATCTTGTACCTAAAAGGACAGGGGTTTTGCTAACAATGAATGCAAATGAGGAATGTAAAGAATTATATAATTTTTGCACTGCAGGCTCTAAACAGATTTGTTTGCCTTACATTTATTGAGCAGTAAAGAAGGTGGCACTATTCTTGAATGCAATCTAGCCACACAATATTAACAATATGCATGTATGTGTTTCAGAACTTTATGGCAAAAATCACTGTTCAGCTTTCAAAGATGATGAAAGTTTCTCTCCCAGTTTCAGAGGCAAAGATTGTGGTTCTATTTGGAGGTTACCGTAACTACCGTTTGGGCTCTAAAAAGCTACGGGACCTTATATTGGGTGGTGGTGGTGGTGGTGGTGTTTATTTAATAACTCTTGCTCCTTCCATTTCACTCTACTATCCGGAGTATTACACTCTAAGGCACATAGAAATGTACTTTATTTGTTAATTATAAGAAATGGGAGAAGAGGGCTGTCCACAAAACCATAACTACACGTGTATGAATACTATTGATANTCATAGAACTCTACCAGACTATACTGCTTAAAGTGCTGCCCAAATGCATGCAGGGTGCAGAGGGCCCTGTCAGGAATAGTCCTGATTTGTTGAGAAAGCCGTGCTGCATGTTTTTTGTTTTGAATGGGTCAGATGTATGTGTCAAATATGAGCAACAGTATACATGGATACATCTTCGCACATTTTGATCGTAGACAGTCAGCTATTGTTTATTTTTCCATTATTTTAATCTAAATTCATTAGAGAAATGACCAACACAGTACATTTGCAGTATGTTCACATTATAGAACAGTACACAGAAGTTGACTATAATACAGGAGTGAAAAGAGACATTCACTCTAATTTATAGATTAGGCCATTAAATGAGTGAAATAAATATTTACCCAATATAGACTTGCATTCTGTCTTGGAGTATACAAAAATAAAGTAAAAGGATGTCGCTACTGGAATACAGCCAGCTAATTTCATTCAGCATAGTCTCACAGTTTCATTGATGAATCAAAATTAAAATGATGCTTAACAGCCAACAACGCACAGTGCCATTAACATGTGAAAGTTACGTTTTTCACTATCACTTCAACCCCTTTTTCATTTTTCTTGCTATCATATTGAAAAGGAATTTAGTTAAAATGAAATCCGTGGAAACAAAAAATGCTCTCAGATTTATCAGTTGAAAAGGGTGAGGGTCCCATATGACTGACTAAAGAAATTGCATTTTTTGCCTACCTCCCTCCCGCCAAGAAGAAATGCTTATTGTTTTTAAATGTTACAGGTTTTGTTTGCTTTAAAATAGCTGCTTTAAGCAGGTGATGTGCGCCAGTTCAGGAAGCAGCAAGTGAACCAAAAAATCCCTGGGCAGTGCAGACATTCAAGAACGTGAGTAATAAACTCCAGTCATAAGCTTTGCCAAACAGAAGGAAAGGTTTCTTGAGCTTAAAGATATTTCCAAAACTTTTTTGTTTCTGTTTTTCTGAAAATTATCCACTTCTCTTTTTAATATTGTAATTAAAAACATAATTACTTTTAGTTTATTAAACCATGCTTGAGTATCAGTACAACTCAACCAGATACCAGAATATTCCAAAGAGCTTCCAAGACTTCCAAGTGCCCATCTTGTGATTTTCTCTGAGTAAGCCATAACCTACAACATACAGCAGAGACAATTCAAGGAAAGAACAACATTCCTGCTATACTGCAGCTCTAGGCTCTGTTCCCTCCATTTGAGGGACCAGGGTGGAAGTTGTGCTCACTTGTGCATCCTAGACGAGCAGACCAAGCTCCTTTTGGGTGAAGGAGATGCTGTATAGTACTGATATTGGCTATGAGAAGGACAGGAAATGCCATTTGCCTCTCTGGACTAAGACTGGCTGCTTTGTGATTGCCAAAGTTGGCACAAATAAAAAGGTTTTCTCCTCCTGATGAGGTCTCCCTGGTAATAGCTGAACAAATTCTTTTCCTCATCAAATGGAGAAATTAACATGTAGCAGGCTGGTGACCTTATGTCTTGGGAAGAAGACGACACACTTGAGCAATCTCCATTGACCTGCATCTAGAATCTGCTTACTGTGCTTAGCTCTTTATTATACTGTGGGCTTTTGGCATCCCAAACTATAAATTACATGGCAAGAGTCTTATACCCAGGCATGCAACACAATGTGTGCCTCAAACTACATGGGAAAACAAAGTTGTGGCTTGCAAACCTGTCATTGTCTCATGTATTGTTGGAATGAAATAAATTACTTCTCTTGGGGTTTCCTTAATTAGGTATAAACTCCTTCCTGCAAAGAAGTTCACAAAATATTTTTAATGGCAACTTCAGAAAATTATTTTTAATAGCAACATTTGGAAAAGTAGGCCATCTTTTATTCTGCAAAAAATACAGCCATGTATCTCAAGTGCAAATATACTTGGTTACATGATTTAATTCCTCATAATATTTTCTTCAGTCTGATTTGTTCAAGAAAAAACATCCTACTTATAACTGAGCTGTAATGATGAATGGATGTGTCCACATAACTATACTCTCTGATGTACAAACATAAATTTAAAAAATAAGATTCTAACCACAAGCAGTAACAATAAGAATGAAAGAAACTGGCTTTAAAAATGAAAAGCAAATAAAAATAATCCAGTCAATGTAGATACAAGGACAAGAAAGAATCATATTTGCCTGTGATTATGTTATAGACTACTTTTCTTCATATGTTTAAAAAATGGTCTCCATTAAATCACTCAGTTATGGAATTTTCTCAAATTTTCATTTCATTTGTATTGCACACTATTAGACTGAGTGCTTGGCTTTTCCTTTCCATGAGAAGGAGTCTGGAACATTGCCTCAGCTCTCAGCAAAGTTTGCTCAAGGAATAAAGCTAAGTGGAGGACTGTTTTGTTTGCTTGCAGGTTTTTGTTTATAGCGATTTTTGTCTGTGAAGATAATTTGAATTGAAATCAAAGGAAATTTGGAAAGAATTGGTTTGTTCAGTCTTGAAAGGAAAAAAGAAGACCAAGGAGTAATAGTCACACCTATGAAAGGTTACTCTGAAAAAGCTGGTAATATATTGCCTTCTATATCCATTGGGGAACAAGGTGAAAGTAATGTGCACAAAGTGCAGCAATGGAGGTTTAGGCTAGAAGTTATGAGAAACTTATCATTGAGAGGATAAAGGAGGAATTAAGTTGGCTAAGAAAGTGGAGGAATCCAGATTTTCAAGGGTTGGTTAGACTAGCATTGGCCAAGAGTTGTTCAGCTATAACTGCTTCTGTCCTGAGGCAAACAAATGCACTAGAAGAAAAGATAAGGTCCTTTTCAGCTTTTACACTCTTCCTAAAATGAAAATATTTTTATTTGAACATGTGTAAGGTTCAGTGTGTTAGAAAAACATGAAATAATTTTTTTTTTTTAAATAGATTTCAAAATAATCGGTGAGCCACATAAAAGAACCCTAATCGAGGTTTCACTAGAGGTATTTGGTGTGGATGAACCCTCATTTTTCACACAAATAGTTTTGCTTGGCTAGATCTGAAACCAAGTTAACTGCTCATTAATTCTTTCCCAGACAGTTTCTAAAATCTGTACCACAAGTTTCCTTGGTAACAACAGCCAGCATAATATTCCATGACACCTAGCCATTAAACCACACAAAAGCACAAATCCTGAACCTCTGTGTCCATCTTGGAGAGTATGGAGAGGCTAGAGGCAAACGTATTCCCCTGCGTGCACATGATCCTGCACCAAGCATACATCAGATGCATGTGAAGTGGACAGTGACCCTATGACACACTGGATGTGTGGGTAGCAGTTATAGGTTCACCTAATATTTACCACTGCCTCTTCTCACTGCACAGATCCTGCTACAAGCTTGCAGGAAGCTGTGAGAGGCAGAACTCCAGGCAAACACCGGTGCAACTTCTGAAGTAAAGTGTTTGCCCTACTGACAAAGCTTTTGCTGCCCTGCAAACACTTAATCCAGCCAATATTTATGCTTTCATTTTTTTATTTTTACACTTGATAATCTCAACATTGTTATTTTTTATTAAGAAGGAGCCCAAAGATTTCAGTCATTATCAGCTACATTGTGTTAAGTGTTGTGCAATAGAAATCTGAGAAAAGAGACAGTCTAATTCTACTGACTTTAATCCCAGATCTGGTTCCTTATTTATTTCAGTCACTCACAATGAGAATTGACTTATTTGTAACTTGGCTAAACCATTGTAATGGGTGTTCATGACTTGATAGTAGAGACGACGCCTGGAAGAAGATGCAAATCTTTCCTGAAAG
>VYZV01034991.1:0-12899 GCA_013401275.1 Pandion haliaetus | reverse complement strand
AAAAAAAAAAAATGTTTAGCTTCTACTGCTTGAATTATAGTAATAAGCACAAGTGTGGTTTCTGTTCTGCCTGGTCTATTACGGTTAACATAAAGTGTTTTATTTATTATCCAAATACTTTAGGTAAATGCTAAATGGGACATCCATTCCCTTTCCCACCTCTCACAGTAAAGAGTGGGTGGGATTAAGAAAATTAGTACTCTGTTCAGCTGCTACTTGTTCACAGTAGTATCTTTGTGGTATTGTTTGATGGTGTTTGTCATTTGTACATCTGAAATTGCCCTCTAAAAGAAGCAGCAGGTATTTTCAACCCTTTTAGAAGTGAAGGACTGTCTTGGATTTATGTGGTGGGGTTTTGGTAGCAGGGGAGGGGCTGCAGGGGTGGCTCCTGTGAGAAGCTGCTAGAAGCTTCCCCAGCTCCAAGTCGGACCTGCCTCTGGCCAAGGCTGAGCCCATCAGCAACGGTGGTAGACCCTCAGGGATAACAGATTTAAGAGGGGAAACCTGCAGCAGAGAGGGGAGTGGGATATGAGAGAAAGCCCTGTGCAGACAGCAAGGTTAGTGAAGAAGGAGGAGGTGCACCGGAGGAGGGGATGCCCCTGCAGCACGTGGTGAGATGGCAGGCTGTCCCCTGCAGCCTGTGGAGGTGAGCGGGGGAGCAGATGCCCACCTGCAGCCCCTGGAGGAGCTCACACCGGAGCAGGCGGATGTCCCCGAAGATGGCCGTGACTCCATGGGAAAGCCTGTGCTGGAGCAGGCTGTGCCTGAAGGACTGCAGCCCTCAGATAGGACCCAGGCTGGAGAAGTTTGTGGAGGGCTGTCTCCCGTGGGAGGGACTGCACGCTGGATCAGGGGACGAGTGAGGAGTCCTGCCCCTGAGGAGGAAGGAGCAGCAGAGACAATGTGTAATGAACTGACCGCAACCCCCATTCCCTGTCCCCCTCTGCTGCTGGTAGGGAGGAGGTAGGAAAAACCAGGAGTGGAGTTGAGCCCAGGAAGGAAAGAAGGGTGGGGGGAACGTGTTTTAAGATTTGGTTTTACTTCCCATTATCCTCTTTTGATTTGATTGGTAGTAAATTAAATTGCTTTTGTTTTTCCTCAGGTTGAGCCTGTCTTTTGCCTGTGACCATAAGTGGGGAGTGATCCCTCCCTGTCCTTGTTTCAACCCATGAGCTTTTCTTTATATTTTCTCCTCCCCAACCCACCAGGGGGGAGGAGTGAGCGAGCGGCTGTGTGGTGCTTTTTTGCCAGCTGGGCTCAAACCACGACAAGGATCTGCTGCAGTTTGCCTAGACAGCAATTTGCTTAGCAGAGGCAGAAATATGTATTTGTGGATCACCACAGCTGTGAACCATCCTGTCTAATTTATAAAATGAGTACAGTATTATCCAATGAAACAATTTGCTTCCTTGGAGTTAACTTGTGTGGATTACAGTTTATTATAATGATATAATGAAGTTCGATTTGTATCACAAACATTATATTACAGCATATGGTTTCCATTCAGATCTTAGTTTTGAAAGTTTGAAGTGTTTGAAGTTTTTCAAGAGAATCTTACTCTCAAAGTAGGGTATGCAATATAAGCTAAATGTCTAGGGTCCCTCTAAACTCAGGATAACCAGATGAATCACTGTTTTTAATTCATGGCTGTCCTGGTAGTTTTTAGATGGCTGAAGTTAGGTAAATAGAATTCTATCTCAAATGTTTTTCAAGGCTCCTTTTTTTGTGATGAATTGTTTTGGTTTTTATTTTTTAAGGTCTGTAAAGCTACAGCTCACCAGGATCAAACGGTTTAAAAGGCAGTACATTTAGAAAACATTCATACACAAAGCCATATGTGTATTATGTACATCTGAATAATAGCTCTGAAATCTTAAGAAATGTGTATCTTAAGTGTTGTTCTGTCTTTAAGAGGTTTTTCCATACATTTACTGCTCTCTAGGGATAATTTGGTCATTCAGTTTTCTTTTTCTCTCTTCTTTCTAAGAATGCAAAACAGGTTGGAAAAACCAGTCTTTCAGCACATCTCTTGTGCTAGTCATATGCAAGAAAAATAGACTGGAGCCTCAGCATACACTTCTTCCCTTAGCAGCACTGATTAGATAGTCTCTAAGTTAGTTTGCCTCTTGAAAGGTACTTTCATTTCATATTTTTTGACTAATGTTTATCCTTTAAGAAAAAAGCAGTGCACAACTGTCAGTTTTAGTGAGTTGGATTTGTCTGAGTAAGATAACAGTTCCCAGAGGAATGTGAGCATGTGGTAGAGTACTTTACAATCTTGCTTTGTGTCTCAGAGAGCTTTCTTGACTTGGCCTTGCTGGTGCTATTTCCCTGAGGAACATCTGCGAGAGAAACTGTATTTGTCTTTGAAGTACAGAACTCCTTCCTGAGTTTATTCTTCCCACCTTTTATTTTTCAAGCAAAAGTCTACTTTCTAAATTCTTTCTGTTGTGTTAATACTATACACTGCATAGTGGATTGTGGCAGAGATGGTGGCTTTCTCAGAATTTTAATATATAGCTAGTTAGGCAGGTAGAGTTTATCCAAGGGGACTCCAGTGATGATATTTTACAAGTATTCTGAGCTAATAATTTTTTTCAGATTTTATCAAACTGAAATAATGTTAAATGCTTATTTTGTTTACTTTGTAAAGAAAAGTGATTGCACTTGCTTCTGAAATTTAAACTAAATGTATTTAAGCTGCATTTGGTTAGATAACATAATGACTGTGTTTACTCTAGAGGCAATTTTTACCATTTCCAGGGGAAGATAGTGGAGAAAAGCATTTTGTGATGAAGAGCTGCACATGGAATACTGTTCAAGGTCTAAACTAAGAATGTTGATGGTAAACATATAAAACTGGCTGCTCTATCTAGGGCAGCCACTCTTTTCAAGATTGCCCTGCAACTAGGAACAGGCTAATGAAAGACATTCTGTATCCCTTTAATGTTTCTGTAATTTCTCCTCAGCAATACTGTAACTTTTCTGAGGGTTGATCCAGCAAATGCTATCCCTTGTACAGTGGCATTAAAAGGATGTGTGTAGTTCTGCCTTGCTTCTGATGTACTGGCATCTTGTGGATTTACATTATTTTTATAAAACTAAGTAACTTCATGATTACTCCATGTGATGTTAAATAAGAATGATCATATATAGCTGCATTATTATTATTTACAAATAAAATGTCATGTCTGGCAGTGGAGCTGTGACTGAAGAGGTTTTTAAAGCACTCTAGAATGTATGTAGATTTTAATCAGTCTTCATTAGTGTACTTGCCATTTACTACAGATTGGTTTTCTTTTTTCCTCTTCTTTTCCTGAAAAGGTGGAAGTGGCATAAATCAGATTACAAGGTTATAGATATAATTGAAATGAATCCATCTGATCTTTCAAGCACCAGTTATACAATTTTGGAGCTATTCACATTTTTTCTTGAGTGTTTTTTAATGGAAACTTCCTCTTTCTTAAAGGGCCACTTTCCTTATGCATGAGTATCCCCAATACACATAGCTCTATACACAGAACAAGTAGCAATTCCATTTTTTCTTTTGGTTCAAAGCAGTCTTTTTTTTACCTCATTGTCATCCATTTTTAGATAGAAATACAAATGTTCTTCTAAGAGAAAAACTGGATTTGTGTCTGTCTGAGTTCCATTTCCTGATTCCCAGGCTCTTTCTGGGGATCCTGAGAGCAGTCAACTCACCAATTTACACTGTAGGGTTGAACAGGGTTAACAATTTTCTCCCAGAATGGGAAGCAAGGTTTCTCATGTATAAGATGCATCATTCTCTTAGGGTATCTAGACTAAACCTTTTTTCTTGCACTTCTGTTAAGAGCTTCTCTGTCCTGGTTTCAGCTGGGATAGAGATAATTGTCTTCCTAGTAGCTGGTACAGTGTTATGTTTTTGAGCTAGGTATGAGAAGAATGTTGATAACACACTGATGTTTTCAGTTGTTGCTAAGTAATGTTCAGTCTAAAGTCAAGGCTTTTCGGCCTCTGATGCCCAGCCAGCAAGAAAGCTGCAGGGGCACAAGAAGCTGGGAGGGAACACAGTCAGGGCAGCTGACCCAAAGTGGCCAACGGAGTTTTCCATACCATATGACGTTTTAGGAACTGGAGCAGGTGCGTCGCTGCTCGGGGACTTCCGGGTGCGTCGGTTGGCGGGTGGTGAGCAATTGCGTTGTGCATCACTTATATGTTCCAACCCTTTTATTATTACTGTTGTCATTTCATTAGTGTTATTATTATCATTATTAGTTTCTTCTTTTCTGTTCTGTTAAACCGTTCTTATCTCAACCCACGAGTTTTAGTTCTTTTTTCCCGATTTTCTCCCCCATCCCACTGGGTGTGGGGGGGAAGTGGGTGAGTGGCTGCGTGGTGCTTAGTTGCTGGCTGGGGTTAAACCATGACGTTGTATTTTACAAATTTTTAAGTCTCCTTACGGAAAGATTTGTATTGTCTGGTTTCATTCTAGTATTTAACATAGAGGAAATGTGACACAGTGCTCCAGGGCCTAAAACATTTTCATTTTGGGTGTTAATGATGTCCATCAATCCAAGATTTGTATTTATTTTTAAAATGTAATATAAGCTAATTTATAAGTTAATTATTTCCACTACTATTTTCTGGTTCTCTGGCTTCCATTTTCTGTCTTTGTGTTTCTCTGGTGACTTATAGCAGGTTTGTGGCTGTGATATCCTACTGTTTATTGATTTAAGGACTCTTTAATTGAAAACTATTCAGTAAACATGGTTTTCAATTTACTGTTTTGCCCAACTACATGTAGGTGCCAGGGGCTCATTTGCAGCAGTTGATGGTTAAAGATTTAAAAATAAAGCTGCATGTCATCTAGGTATACTTCAGTAATATGCAGGGTTTTCACCAAGGACTTGTCATACATCTTACATAGCCTGCAGGCTAAAAGTGTGTGTCTGTGCATCTGTGTCTGCATGCGTAACCACAGGAAAGGAAAAGGCAAAGAATCAATGATCTCAAAATTAATTAAAATCAGGAAGACTTTCTCCCTGCTGACAGGATATTTAGGATGAAAATAATTAAATGAGCTATTGTGGCAAATGCAATATCGATTACTCACCAAGAGCAGCTCCTTGAAGACTTAGATGAAGATTGATAACTGTTTTTTAACAGTTAGAGCCAAAGGCAGCCATTCCCATCTCTAGTTTTTGTGCATGTCTGCAGTCTGACAAATAGCTTTCAACCCAACCCTCTATTGACCACTATAAAAATCTATTATCTACTATAAATAAATGGCATATACATGCTGCTTCTCCCTTCCTCTTCATATCTGTATAGTTGTAAATGCTTAATTTACGATTTTTCAGTTCCTCATACTTTAAAAGTAGTGGTTGCTGTTGCTTCAGGACAGAAAAATTTTTTGTTTGTTTGTTTCAGGTTAGAGGTGGATTTTTTCTTTCTTTGAGTAAAGAGGGTCAGGACTTGCATCCCTAGATCACATCTTTCAGTTAATTTTATCTTAAAAGAGCCTGGTTCATGCACTATGAGACTGTTCCATGACGTGAATTAGAACACCAGTACGTGGGAACAATCAGGAGAGTCACTTCAGGAGCTTGCTGCTGATTGAAAATAAAATCTATGGTAGACATTTCAGAGTAATGGAGCCTTAAAAAATTATTGTGTGAAAAAATCTTAATGAAAGTGAAATGAGTGGACAAGTTTTGGTTTTGTTTCGGTGACAGACTAAACCAAAAATAGACATAGAAAATGCTATAGACAGGGAAGTAAATAATACAGGCTTAATACTAGTTTAAAATATCAAAACAAGCCTGTTGAAAACATTTGCCTTTGAACCCCATTAATTTATCTAAATGTTTATGAAAGCAGACTCTTATGCATCAACTTATTCATGGAAACATACTTGGAAGAGGAAAGCAGTTCCATATCATCTAGACAGTCAGCAGTTCTTTGCAAAATGTAGTAAGAAGTGATGAGGTTTGAGAAATACTTAACAAGTGCTTCCTACTTATGCTTTGGCAGTCTTGTCCTGCTAATGGCTCTAGCGTCAGACTTAGCTGTTCCTGTGTCAGTGTTTGTGGTGAGCTAGAGCTCTGTGAGGTGAGATTACTCAGTTCCTACACTGTATAGATAGCCTGGTTCTTCTCAGATCTTTCAAGATAAAGGGCTCACACAGAAATAATTCTCTGCAGAAATAATTGTCTTCCATCTCTTTCTGATTAATCTGCAAATAGTTGTACCTTTTTGGAACTTAAAGGCTTTTTGTGATTTTTATAACTGGATAATTTTTGTTCCATTTTTAATTAAATATTAGACAAGAATTTGTAAAGAAATCAGCTGCTAAGAAATTTGAGAGATTGAAATATCTACCTTTTGAGCTTTAGATTACTCAGACCTTCCCTGTTTTGTGAAAATACGAGATGAAGTAGATAATCATGTTAAAATGAAGAAACTACTGTCTTGTGGACCTCATTTGTATGCTGCCTGCTGCCTCGGTCCATTTATGACCATTCAGAAAAGGTTTTCCTAAACAACCATGACATTTCCTGCACACTGTGATATCTAGATATTTCTTCATCAAGGACAGAAGTTAACATCATGGATTAACTACTTCAGGAGAAAAAATTTTCCTTCTATGAATGTGTATCATTCCACTGTCCATGAAATTTTGTCTAGGAAATAATAGATGAAGAAAATAAGATGATAAATTGTTAAGCTGATTGAATTTACTTCTGTTTAGGATTCTTTGCAAAACAATCAGTTTCATTAACACCATAACATTAGGCATCTAGGTTAAATATGATCCTTTGTGATTTTAATTTTGCAGCACTATATTTTGAGTTTGTTCAATTCCTGGGGGGCATACAAATCCTATATTTTCTTACTGTAATTTTTCCATACCTGATCAATAATCACTTCCACTTAGTTTTAGAGACAGGACTGGTGTATTTCTTTATATTATTAGTAAGAGAGACTTCCAAATATCAGCCTTCTTTCAAATTTTTAGAGTTTTGTCACACTGTAGCCACACAGCTGAATATTTTCTGAGCAGGTGTATCTCTTGGGATAAGTATTTTGAGATAATTTCAGCTAAATCAGATTATCCAGTTCTGGGTAGAGAAGTAGGGCAGAAATGTTATGTTTCTAGCATTAAAGGGTTTTTTTTGTTGTTTTTTATTTTTTTTTTCAACATTTCCCTAGAAAAATGCAAGCATTCCCTATGTTAAAGAAGAAGCTTGGAATTTTGTGGAAAGCAACAATGAGTTTTATGCTGCCTCCACAAGTTTGAAGCTTTTTGCTGCATCTGATACAAACACACTTTTGTAATCCTTACAGAGCAGGATCTTGATCTGCCCTAGCTGTACTGAACTTCATATGTGTATCTATGGGATCCTGTAGAAAATACAGTCTGTGGTTATAAAAATTAAAACTTGCATGTGCACAAGTGAGGTAAAGATTACATCCTTGCAGCCATTATTTCTATGTATTAAACACTGATTTTATGAAGTTTTTTCTTTTTTTTTTAAATATATGTCTACATGTATTACAAAAACATGTAGAGTGTGTTTTATTTTTAGGGAGGTGTTTTCCCATAGAACTGTCTGTATGGTCTATGTATATCAGATAGAACAAATTGTTTCCCTGTAACTATCCAAAGCACCAGTTACACTTAATAACTCATTAAAATAATTTCTTTATAATATCAACATACAGTATAGAGCCATAAATTATGAAAGTACCTTCATAAACTCTTATCAAAATCTATCTTTTGATGATAATTAGATTTAGTTTTCCATTTTTAAGTAGCCTCTTGATAAAACTCCTCTTACCACACTATTTGGCAGTCTTTTGGAAGAGGCCATGAGATAATAAAAACTAAGGTAGTGTGCCTATTGCCTTGTAAAGAAACCTGACTGCTTTGAATTCTGCTATACCTACATTCTGTTTTTTCAGTAAAATCTGATCGTGCTTTGGGCTAATTTAGACAAGTGAGGGCATATAGACTGGCTTAGTAGAAGTGAGGATGCCTCTAAAGGATAGTGCATTGTGTAGTGCTGAGATGGTTAAACTTGGAAACAGCTGCAGGATCAGAATGCACAGAAATGAGCTGAGTGATAGCAACAAACTGAAAACTTGTATACTTTATTAATACTGATTTTTGATCATAATTTCATTGAAGATGTAAGAAGGAATACAATTCTGTGAAATTTTCTCAGAGATGAAGATGAATACTTACACTTTTATGCTCTTTATAGAAAAGGGATTACATGAATGATCTTCTTGCTGTTCTCAGAACTCTCAGAAACCATACAGAAATGTTAAAGAAAGTCTAAAGACCTGGAATAATTGATGAGGCTTATCACATTTGGACCTGTTTGTATTTCCTTCTAGTTTATCTGTCAAAGGCCATTTGGCTAGTAGAGCTGTTGTGAGTATAAATGAGAAAACTAGAAATCCTTGTGGTACTGAGGTTAAAGCAGAATGTACTTGTATAATTTCTCTATTTTCTTCCTCTCCTCCCTTATTTCTTCCCTGTGCAGTCTGCAATTTGAGATATGGAGAACCTTCTGAAATATAAGGGATTAACATCTCTAAAAATAAGATGAATATTATGAAATTTATATTTTTACATCTTGCTAAAGCATAGTTAAGAGGTATTTGTACACTTGAGGAAAAATAAATCCTCATCAGATTAGTCAGAGATATGCAAAATTATTAAAATTTCTGCCTCAACTTGGACCCATTTTTCTTTTAAAATGTAGATTTAGATTTAGTGCAGAAATTTGACTGTTATACTGACAGATGGAATCCTAACGGATGGAGTCCTGATGGAGTATTCAAAAAGCTGGAAGTATATACAGTTTTCAATTCCTATTTTTGGTTTAGTAATTGTGATAATTATATACTATCAGTTGGCTTTATGGTATAAATATTCTTTGAAAGTCAACTATATTTAGAGATAGTTCCAAAATTCCCAGAAAGGGTCACTAGGTGAATTTGGATTTTGTATATTGCTGCAAATTTTATTGGACATACCAAGGTACACATATATATACACAAAATATCTAATCATTATGAAGATTGTGGTTGGTTCTTATATTCACCAAAACAGCATATATGTGTAACACGATGGCAAAATTATTTTGAGTTGTTCCTATTAGTAAGCCTGTATTTCTCCTAGCACTGACTTACTACAAGCAAATTCTAGGTTTTGAAAATTTTATATACATAAAAAACACCCATACAATTTTTCTTTATCCTTACTTTTGTCTACCTTTATTTTGTTTAAACTTTTGTGTGCTTTGCTATTTAAGGATTTCAAAGTAGCTAAAACTTCAGTTCAGCTTTCCGTACCAAGGTACCTCTCAGCATTAGCTATTGAGGTTCCTATTAAAAGTTACTCAGCTTTTTCTGAAACATCACAATTTGAAGCTGTACTTAAATTAGATAAATTTTTGTGGGCTACTATATTAGGATAATAGGCAGTCTAAGGTGGCTGATTTTATGAGGGCATTTTTAGAAGATAACCTGGAAAAGTAGTGTCTCAAGTCAAAACACAGCTTTTCAATCATTGAATAAATTGACTTAGTGTAAGCAGATTTTAAGAAAACAAAATGTATCTAATGCAAATATGTCTGAATGTATTTAATTCTGTGTCTGCTCTGATGGTGAAGCTGAAGTCAACAATTTATGAGAATCCAATTATTAGAACTACCATCATAACATGATAAAAAGTTTATTCTGAAAGCAAACCCTAATTAATGGAGAACGTCATTGAAACAAAAAGCAATTATACAGTGAAATGCAGTTGGTGGAGGCACAACTGCAAAGAAAAGAAAATGTAATGTTACAAGGTCACTTTAATCTGTCTAGTCTATGATCTGCATATAACATAAAAGTTGATTAAATATTATTAAAAAATGACAAAAACCAATGAAGACACTAAATATTGGTATGCTTCCAAAACTAAAAAACCAAACCAAACCTGATAAAATATCTACTTTCTAAATCTAAACAAAAGATTGATTTTCTAAATCACAGGCCAGTGGTCTCTTTTCCTTTGGATATTATTGATTTTAAGGATGTTTTAATCCAAAAGCAAAAAATTTCCCTAAACAGAGCCATAGGACATAATTTAATAAAGAAATTATAGAAGGCTGACATAAAGCAGAATTCTGTTTTGAAACAAACATATAGTCTTTATGGGCTTGTTATGTTTTATACTGCTTAACAATTTGTTTTCTCCTGCAAACATGAACTTTGCAAGGCCGCACATGTAATCATGTTTTTTGCTGAGGATATTAAAATCTGTGTCATTAATTCTTTCTAAGGGAAAATAATTGTAAATGGAGCTCAGTGAAAGCAGGGGAGGGCAACTTATTATGAAGACTCAGAACTGTTTTTGCATTTCAAAGTTGTCAATAAACATTTATTTTTGTCATTTTATTTAAAAATTTGAAGGTGTGAAAACTCTGAAATCCTCAAACATTGTGAAATTTCTACAGGATACAAAACCAGAATATGTAGAGATTCGTTCTTTAGAATGCTTTTTTTTCCCTCTCAATTTTTGATCAGATTTGCATTTAATCTCTGGACTATTCTAACTTTATGCCTCTCATTTGCATTGTCAGGTATACTTTATGGCTGCACGTGAGTACAAAGGTGTTCAGTGTGTATGCTTAGTGGGATCTTTCTGTAATTACTTAGGAATTGCTAATGCAAAGGAACTTTTCCTGTGGTGAGATTAGTCTTGAATACTGAGCTAATATAATAGTAGCGGCAGCTCTTTACTATGGATGTGGTTGATGGAGTTGCAGTGATCACAATTATGTCGATTTTTGGGCAGGAGAACAGATGAAAGGAAATAGACTACCAAAGACCAAATAATGATCCATTCATTGTTCCTGGTAATTAGGTTTTTGCTATCTGTCCTTACGGTATATAAAAGAGCATGTTGGGGTTTTTTATTGCAAAAAATATTATAGCACATACCATAATTTCTAAAGTTCAGAAGAAAGGTTGAGAAAGTACTTCAGAATAACTTTCACCTGGAAATTTTACATTTGTTTTTAGTTATATAGAAACCTAACATCATAACACTGCCGGCGCGGCGGAGGAACACGCTGGGTCGACTCAGTGTGAGTGATAAAGCGTAGTTCACTTTATTAGCCCGAATAGCGCTTATTTATACAGTTTAGGTTAATTATGCACACGGGTTAACTTCTGATTGGTTTAAGCAACTAGATACACACGGGTTAACTCCTGATTGGTTTACGATACTCTTCAAGGTCGCAGTGTCCTTGCTGTTTTACTGTTATCAGCCTGACTTGCAGTTTCAGCTCGGACTCGCGGCCTAGTCTTGCTACTTATACTAAGTTCAGAACAGGCTCTGCTCGTACAACTGTTCTGTGGATTCATATCCTGGCTCTCTGAGCCATTCTCCAACATAACACCTCATTCCTATCTGTATAAGCACAGTTCTGCAAGTGCTTATGCAGTCAGATGGCATTTGCTAGTGCAAGCAGTACACTGAAAGTAATTTGCTTCTTGGATTAGTGGAGTTTATGACATAATGGGACATTTACAGGGTCTTATGAAATCACACTTTATGTGGTCTTGTTAGCCAGAAAGTAGAAAATGGGAGAAAATAAATTTCTACAAAATATCACTATAGAATTATTTTTTGGCCTTTATTTTTTTTCAGACAGTTATCAGTGTTTATTCCAGCTAAATGTAGATGACTGTATAGGCTGAATGATTTATACTGGGAACTTTTTCCTCCTTTTTATGTTTGGAAACAAGTAAACCACCCTGAACAGTTGTACAGGCTAGTGACAGATAACCTGCCCAATGAATGGTTAATTTAAAAATAAGTGAGAATGAGAGGTTGATCAGAAAATTTAGGAAACGAATCACAGCTTAACCTTACATTAGAATAGCAAACCTTGGGTAGAGAGGCTGGCTTTGAAACCAGCCTGTGATCCAATCAAATTTAAACATTGAAGCAAAAGATGCATTTCTAAATATTCTCAGGCTCTTCCTACTTATTCTCTTAACTGAAATTTTTCCTCATGCTTAAGACTTAAACTTTTGCTCCACAATAATGACAAGGTGTCCTTGTCAGAAAACATAATTAAAAATTTTCCTATGCACTTCAAGGTGTATTCTAAATCTTTAGCATTTTATTTGTTAAAATGAAATTAAGATCCTGAATTAAAGGTCAAGATCATAAAAAAAATAGTGCTGCTGTTACTTCAGAAAAAACTGTGTTAAAGCTACTTGGTAAATACATCCCCTGTGTTAATTGCTGGCAAAATTTCAAGTTGTCTGAAAATTTCACCTCCAATAAGTTCAAATCAAGCTGCAATAAGTGGCTACCCGCCTAACTAATTTTCAGATACTTTGAGGTTTTTAGCACCATAAATATTCTATAAAATTACATGATTATCTGAGATTGTTTTGGGAGATGAAAAAAGTTCTAGTACTTCAAACTTTTATACCGGGAAAATATGTTTTTATTCTGTCAATAAACACATGCATATTCTTTCCTATGTAATGACAACTTAATGGCAAGAAATGTGGCAACAACATCACTATCCTTTCGAGTGCTTTTCCTGTTCCTTTGTTCTCTTGACATTTCTTCAAAATGTGTAATTGTTTCATGTTCCACTTCGCCATTTCTCTGAGAACTGGAGATCAAACTACGAGGCATTGAGGCAAAAGAGGAAAATCTTTCTTTTCTTTTGTCTTTCTGTGCAAGACAAAATTACACTTTTTCCAAAAAAATTACCCGGCCAGTTCTACTTTTTATAGATTAAAAAAAAAAAAAATTGTTAATCTTAAGGCCTTTTTCAATAATGTAAGAAATAATTTGCTTTTGGTCTGATGCTAAAACAAGTATTTTG
>VYZV01034986.1:4934-86766 GCA_013401275.1 Pandion haliaetus | reverse complement strand
AATAACTGTGCAGTAGCAGAAAGAGATGGAGGCAAGCCCCTTCCTTCCTTATCAGTGTGCTTAGAAAGATGGAATGGAGTCTGCAAAAGAAGTGTGTGGTGTGATAAGAAGCAAACATGATTAGGTCACTAATGCAAGAGGAAACCCGCTGCAATACAATAGCTTCCAGTGCAGCAAATAACATTCTGCAGTGCTGGCAGGCAAGTAGCAGTGACTCAACAACTACATCTATATTTGAGACAGTGCACACCAAATCTAAAATCAAAACTTTCTATGACATAGGAAGCACTTACCTTCATTCTTAAATCAATCCCTTAAGTGTTTCTGACAGATGGTTTAAACATTACATTGTGTATATTTCACATTAGCCAGAGATTACAGATTGCATTGGTCTGTAGCTGTTGCCAGGAGCTTGCTTTATCCTTGCTTACTAATGCCTTTTCAAGAAGTTTGAGAATAAACCTACCATTAGCTGATGACACATGTGCTAGTCATTGGAAAGCCACCCCTTACTGGAAAGTTTGTATTTTTTTTTAATAGCTCCATTAACAGAAAATTAGTAATTTTTTTTTTTTTTTCTTAAAAGCAATCACTGAAATGGTTATAGTCCTATCTAGTACAAATGACAACAAAACCCAAAAAAACTCTGGCCTGTGAAGCATTTGATTAAAAAAAAAAAATTAGTTTTGCCCTAAAATCTATTACACAATTTAAGTAATCTGCTGGAACTGTTTTATTCTTCTACTCTGCACTCCTCTTGTGAAACCACTCTAGGCAGCTTCTAAGCAAAGTATCTGTATGATCATGGCTCAGTCAAATATTAAAGAACTGGAGGAAAGTATTATCTTATTCCTTTTGCATGCTGATATGTTTTTAAATGTCAAATATCAAAAGAACAGGATACTTTTGAAATACTACTAAAACCAAAGTATTTAAGGGCACAGAGGCCAGGAACAGCCATTTATTTCCATCTAATGATTTTGATCTCACAGTTACTTGCTTGAATGTTCAAGCCAGTTCCTTGATGGCACTCAGCAAATGCTAATGGAAAGTACTTTAAAAGACCTATAAAACTTGTTTCTGTTTATTCTTTGCAAATAACAAGCAGAGCAAGATGGCACAAATAAATTATAAAATTTCAAAATCTTCTCAAATGTTAAAGTAAAATTTCCCATTAGATCTAACTCTAGCAAAAGACTACTTTCAATTAAGTCCCTGAAGAGAGGACCTAACTTACTCTTAACTATAGCACAGTAACCATTACTCCACAAATTTGAATTGCTAAGAATCACCGGGGTTTCTATTCCAGATGGTACAAATAACAAAATACCAGTACAAAATGCTTGGCATTTCAAATTATGCAAAAGATTAGACCAAAATAGTGATAAAAATAAACTCCTCAATTGCTCCTTAGAGAATTCCATTGGGAGGGACTACAGTGTTGCAAGAACTGCTGTCAGCATACATTTTTTAATAAGCAATATGTTAAATTACTGGTGGTTTTTTCTTACAGCCTTTGGTGCCAATAAAAGGGCCAGATTTAGAGCACCCACTTTAACCTTGAAAAATCAAAAAAGCAAAGCCTAAATTTGCAAATTGATTTCAGTGCCTAATGTAGGTTCCTCACTACCGTAATGAATCCAGGCCTAGGTTCTTTGCCTCCATTTAGGACACACGGTAATCAGCTTATCAAAGGTAATTTTTTTCATACTACCTTAAGACATTTTTCTTATTTTCATTCCAGAGTATTTAGTGAAGCTATTATCTTTCTATGTAAGTGAGGAAAATCCACTGAATAACTAAAATGAGATCAGCGGCCCCAGATTACAGTCGCGTTAAACATTTTGAGAAGTATTTCTCCATCCCTATTGCTTCTGAATAATGCATCTAATCATGCTCCAAAGTTTCATAATATTTTCTAGGCATCAGTGAACAGAGCCGTATGTATATGGAGAAAATTAGGATATCAAACAAAGGAAACATAAGAGATGTAATTTTCTTAAATTATGAAAAGCCACAACTTCAAGAACCTCTGCAAGTATCTGTACATCAGATAGTGGATGATATCCAGTAATACCCTTTCAGATAATGCTAGCTTTTTACCAGCTCTGTATCAGTTCTGTCTCCTTCATTAAAGGGTTTCATACAGAAATACAAGCAACAATTTATCCTTCAGACAACAGAAGGATGGGTGGCACAGAGGAAGAAACATGAGCCATGTAAGGCCTAGTGAGGGGAAGGGAGGAAAAGGGGAAGAAATGACACAGGGCATCCATCCTCCTCTGGGAAAACACAGAGAAGAAGTGAAAGGGATTCCTGGATTACGTGACAAGTCCAGTCACAGCTGTAATAGCTGTAAGTAAATACTGCTCCAAACACTAGCTCATACACAAGAGTTGTGCAATTTTTCACTGGGAAGCAGAGGCTGTGTTTCTATGTCCTGCCCTACATAAAGTAGCATGGGGTAAGACATCAAGTACTTCCAGCTTCCTACACCCACAGTGCATTTCACTCTTCTTTCCAATTTATTGGTGGAACTTCTTACATAATTGCCCCTTAGCCTGGTACAGATGGTATTACGCAATATAACAAAATCTTACTGCTTGAATTGTTTGAGGTAATTTGGCTCATTTTCATGGAGCTGAGACACCAAGCACAAGGCAGCTGTGGTGCCTTCAGCATGGAGGGTGTGCTAGCGTCTAGCTTCAGCAACGATAAGATATAAAGACATCCTAACTGCCTCCAGTGAAGTGGATGGTAAAACTTTCACTAGTTGGGGGCAGGGTGCTTTTGAAAATGCCACCATTGTTGTTTACATCTCTGCATCTCTGTCAGTGTGACAGAACAGATATGGTATGACCCTTGGCATACCTCTATATTTGGACACAAGAGAAGCAGGAAATCTAGAATTCAAGGGAGTTTTCTACAAAGGTTAAGGAAAGTGAGATGGGGAACAGGCCACCTATAGAGGCTCCAGAGCAGATTTTTATATGTACAACAGACTGTATAGTTATTTATTATGCATATGTATTCATATTCACACATACTTATGGAAATAGTTGATTAGATACAATATGTCAGTTATTATAATCTATGTAAAATCTCTTGAAATATGGGTATGACTTATCTGCAAAGTTAACTAAGCCTGTGTTAACTTCTCTTCAATTAGCCTGCTGGTGCCTATCTTGAACAGAAGTAGCCACACTGAAGAAAAAAAAAATTGCAGCCCTAAAGGGTTTCACAGTCAGTGAAGACTGGATTAGCAGCTGATGGGTTGTGTTAACTAAAGCTGTATGTGACTGTACCCCATCTGAGCATCAGCACTGCAAGAGCTGCAGTGCACTCCCTCCCTCCCTCTGGTCATGGACCAGTTTAAAGCACTTCAGTACCCAAAGATTTTTCTGGATGCATAGTAACCAAATTAATGCAGCATGTGCTTGACACAAAGTAGCATTGCAGCAAAACCCATCTAAAACGTAATCAATGAAGCCTTTCTAGAGAAGTTCTTTTTAATTAGCTAGAAAAGCTTTTTTTTTTTAATATTTGTATTGCATCTGTGTGTTGATAGAGGAATGAAGATGGGAAGTTAAGGGAATTGCACCCCTATTATCATTAATTAACGTAATAGTAGCAAATATATATAATGAAAAGTTCTGAAACTTCAAAGTCAAAACCTGGACTGGAAGTCTGTGTTTTAGCTACTGTCTTTATACATATTGCACAAACTCCCATGAAGCTCCAGCTGGGACTGCAGTCTTGTTAATATAGACACTGTACAAAAAAAATAAAAAACATAAAAGCTTGGCTCTGCCCCAAAAAGCATCTATTTGCAGTGAACTAAAGACATGCCAGAGGAAGCCAACTAATTTGGTGCGACATCACAAGGGAACAACAGTCTGCTAAGGCTGAGCTTCAAGTTAGGCATCTAAAACCATTATTTTGCACACACACCAATTTGAAAATTGGCACTCGACTACCATTAAAAATAGCTAGATACAATATCAGTATTAAAGTTGAAGCTCAGGTAAAATACTGTACCAAAATCTTTGAGGTCTGTAATTTTTTTATAATTGACTGATACTGAAATTTAAAAAAAATCCAATGGGGATTCTGAAATATCACTACATAGTCTAATGGAAAGCCAATTTAACAGAGACTTGCATGAAAAACACAAACTGCATGGAACCAAATGAGCAAAAATCACTACACAACTGACATGACAGGATATTTGTCATTTATGATCTTTGTGGCACCAAGCTGATCATTTTATAGTATCCAGGAATGTCAATATTGAAATACAGAATTTTAAATTGTTGGCAGCATGAGTAACGCTCACTGCAAGAAATCTGCTTTTAGCAGAACAGATTGAGTCATTCACATGTAAAAGTCAAGTATGTGTCAAGTCTGCTTGCCTCTCCTTGGCTGCAACTGTGAAGCCTGATTTATTCAGTCCAGCTCTGTCCAGTGCACAGTCTCCAGCTTGGACATTGGCCCTGCAGCTCAGTCTAGGACAACCCCTACTTTCCAGCTCTTGTCTTGGCAGTTCTGTAGTTTCATCTCTGGTCCCGTTTCAGCCCTTGGTGCCAGCCAAGTTGACCATCAGACTACGTCTTTATGGGACACCTTCATGTAAACCTTTACTGTGTTATAGAAGAGCTTGCTGCATGGATCATTTGTACAATGTCTAAACCTCAGAGATTTCCAGATGTACAAAATCTGCATTAGAAGGGTCTAGTTAACTAATGTAGAAGAAAAAGAGAGAGATTCAAACCCCCAAGTTTTCTATCCCAGTCACCTTGCAATAGAAATACATAACTTTCCTGAATTTTCACAAAATTAACCAGGAAGCCAGTGGAGCAGACCCTGAAACAATAGTCAGCAGTTGCTAACAACAACTTTCAAACACAATGCAAAGCCCCCCTTCTTAACACACAGAAAAAAGCAGCGGCTGTGCATTATAGAGTTGCACATCAGTGGGGATTCTGCAGATTGCAAGGCTGAGGGGGGAGGCTGTCATCTTCCTGCAGGCCCATTGACAGCAAATAAGAACACTTCTAATTACAACTTAACATCCAAAAAAGCATTTATCTCATAAGATTTGTTTAGACACTTCACCCAAGGAACTTGCTTTGCTTTTCAGCTGTTAGTGAGATTATACACTCTTCCTAGTAAAACAGTGTGTTGAATTCAAAGTTAGGCAAGTGCAGGAAGAAAACTTTCTCTTTCACTTGTTTTCAGAAAATGCTGTAGTGACTGTAGACAGTACATGTAAGTTGAAAGTTAGACTATGAATCCATTAGTCACAGGAGTGATTAATTTTTTCAAGCAGTTCTCCTTAATTTCATAGAGAATACACATAAGTAAATGCAGCAGAACCTGGCACCTATGTATGATTTTGTAACTTAGGAAATTAATTTCACCTTTAAAAGTTGCAATTTTGTACAAACGCTAGGCAAGTTTCAGACTCAGCCTTTAACTTACTGACCATGGGGGTTTGAGCAAGAGCATGTCAGCCTAACAGAAAATTCTTTCAGGAGTTAATTTTTTTTTTTACCTGTTCTTATCCTCGATCTCCATTGTCTGTTTTTCTTTGATATCTTCCTGATAGGAACATGAAGCAGATATTGGATTTATAAATTAGCAAATTATTTTTTAAATCTTCTTTGCTTGGTGGCTCATCATCTCTTCAGCAGACACTAGAAAGCCCAAGCATGTGAAACTCAACTCAATGTTCACTCCATCCCTGAACTACCGAAGATGTCTGTGTGTCTCACCATCTGCTACTTCTCCAGTTTTCTTTTAAAGCCACTTGCTTAATTGTTCACAGAAGTTCATTCTCTCATAATTAGGACCAGACTTAATAGGACAGGACTCAGAAAGCAAGGAGGTCTTGTTTAGTTTCTTTAACTGAATTCAGGCTATGATCTTGTCCAATTGATTTATATTTAACTTCTGGAGACGGAGTAGAATTCTGGAAGCTGCTGTTTCTGCTTTGTCTTCTTTTTTTCTGGAAGCAGACACAGTTGGAAAAGTATTTGTGAGGGCCAAAGTCTTGACTTGTCTTCTCCCTCACACCTGCTAGAAGACACTTCTTAACATCAGCTCAGTAGTTCTGGAAGAAGAGACACAAGAGAAAAAGGGTGGGCCATTAATGCAAAACAGAATTGGACTGAAGGGTATGGAAAAGTCATTTCTCCTGAGGGCATAACTGCAGTTACTAGTATTAAGTGAGTCATGACACTAATTATAAATTGCCTTGTGCGTTACAGTACTTGTAAGCCCATGGAGAACTGAAAAAGAGCAGTGAGGTTTCCTGCTTCTCCTCCAGTACAATATCATACAGTCAGTACAGTAACACATGTAGCTGTAAGTATGCTCAATAAATGGGCAGGGTTTCTGTTTCTTCCTTTGCATCAGTATCTGCTTTAAAAAAAAAGGCTCTAGGTTATATATTACGGCCTTGATGTAAAATTATGCCACCAGAGAAAACAACAGGCTGGGCAGAACATTTATGGAGAAGCATTTTGCCCTTCTATTCAAGTGGCTTGCAGCTTGGAGAAGAGATTAACTAGCTTGCAATGACTTTCCATAGGGAGGATTCAAAGTCTTCCCAACTAATCCCCACTCCCAGCTATATAGGTCAACATCTACCCTACTCTGCACATACCTTCGGGAACTATTTCCTTCAAGCTGACACACAGAATTTTTATAGCACCAGAACAGTGTGTAAGTGAGGCAAGACATGTGCTGTCAAGCAGCAGAAAACATTTTGTTCAATTTACATGTTATTACCCAAGGAAGATACATTTGAGAGAGCTGGGAGGACAACAGTGGTATTCCATTCTTGTTCTGCATCTGTGCAAATGTAAATCCTTCTCTGAGCCTCTGACAGTGTTGGCAAGTCTTTTCATAATGTGCAGTTGCGTATGTCCCTCTTCAAACAGTAATGCAGAGACATTCTTTCCTGACCCAGAAAGGGAAACAACTGTGGCTAAACTGCAAAAGGTTAATTAGTTTACTATGTAAGTAAGATATTGAAATACAAACATTATAAAAGAAAGGAGGGTAAAATTTGTGGCTTGAATACTATTTTTTTTAATACTTTGGAATTTACCTACTCAGTTAGTAAATGAGATATCAGAGTATATAGACTGAAGATTCCTTCTGAATGCATGTTTACCATGAAAACCATCACAGAGAATTTAACTTAGCATAATGTGTTACTAAATGGCTTCAATATAAATTTTTGTTTCCACAGATGCTGAGATGTGTACCTAGCATGTAATCCAAAGAAAAGTTCCACACTTAAGTCATACTTAATTAATAGAGACTTAAGCAAACAGCCATGCAAATCCAGCCTCATTTGCCCAGGTATGAATTATTCCATAGAGAGTAAAACTGTTGCAGTCCTGCTGCGTAAGGGGTTGCAGTTGGAAGGGGAGCACCAAGGAAAGGAATTTTGGCAACAGTGGAAAGCCAGGCTCACGGGGTTCCTGGCACTATGTGGTGCAGCCATAGTTGGAAGACCAGGCCAGCTTATACTATTTTCCCTAAAACATCATTAGTAAAATCACACATGAAAAATGTTTAAAGTTATTTGGACAGCTTCAGTTGTCCTCGGGAAGGAAAAGAAAAAACAGGTTTATGATAGAAAGCTAATTATGACTTTCTAAGAGACAGCCTCTCCATAATTAGTGAGTGACACACTTTCTCAGACTGCATTCTATTTCTAGGCTTGGCCTTTCAAAGATTGTCCTTTATTATGTTGCTGTGGGTAAGCTTTTTAATTCATTGCAATTTTGTGCATGATTTTGCACATAGGACTGTGCGTGACCTGCATGCTGACAAGACTCTAGCTAAATCCATTATCTTAGTAAGTCAGTAATTGCTGTATTTCTCCCAGGACACTGAAAGGCCCCTTGTTTCCAAAGAATTGATATGTTACTTGCTCTTGGTACTGACACATCCTAGGAAAATGAAAAAATCTTCTAGGATTTTTGACAGTGACACCTTGTCCAGAAAACTGATAGGTCCAAAGTACCTGAAATCAGGCTAAAAATTATTAATTCAATAAACAGTTTGCTTAGCAGAAGAGCACGTTATATCACAGCATAAAGTGACATCTCTACACTGGCAAATCATTCTGATAGTCCTCGAAGGAGCTTGGTCTTGGCAGCATGGATGTGACCAAATGGTGCTGTCAGTTTGCTACCAGATCACATTACAATCCTAGAAAGATTTTGACACAGTCATCTCTATGTTGTCTCCCATGGTAAGAAAGAGAGCCAACTTGGCTGTCAGATACCAGATACAGACTGACCCTGGCACACTAACTTCCTGACCTTACACTTCTTCAGTGCCTGAGATGGTCATACAGGTTACCTTATAGCCTTATATATTGAGCTGCAGCATCTGAGAACATTCTGTCATTGAATTTATTAGTATAGACATAACTATAAATCTCTCCTGGGAAAAGAACAGTTAAAACCATTGCCTGTGCCAATTTTCTGGGATTCATTAGTTTTTAAAAGGAAACACCTTTGCTGGAGGTTTTTATGTCTGTCTTTAATTGAATTTTGGTGGAGGAGGTTTAGCAGTCAGTCTGTAAAAACAATCTTCAGTTTTGTGAATGCCTGTGATTAGTTGTAGGTATGAAGCCACAGACACAGCTATGCAAATACCTAAGTTTGCCTGCAAATCAGGTAGATACATATATATTAATACTGCTTCAGAAATTTCTGGTGTGAAAACCATTAGTGGTTATCTATCTGTTCACTTTTCATCCATCCTTTTAATATTGGGATCAGTCTAAACGTCACATTCTACTAAACTATACATACACTGAGTTTCTTTCCTCAACAATAACAACTAAATCAAAACTGTTAATACTCCATCCAGCAGCATGGGAACCATGCAAGACCCATCAGAATTACTGAACACAATCCAAAGTTAGAGGAGAAAATCTGTGAACAAAGCACAGCAGTAGCTAATTCTCAATTTATGTTTTATACAGTTTAAAAGCACAATTTGATCACAAAACTGTTATTGCTCATGCTGACTTCTTTTGGAATAAACAAGACCACAACAACAGGAGATATATATTCTCAAGCAGGAGAGCAGTTGTGAGCAGCATAGCATGAAAGCAAGCTGAGCTGACCAGAGCTGCAGCGTGGCTCGGTCACTAGTGGGATGTACACAGCCAAAGTTACCCCATCCATCTGCTGCATTCGTGGGTAACCTTGGCTGTACCTATCATTTGTCTTCAAGATTCAAGAATATGCCACGGCATAATCACCTCATGCTAATCATGGCACCTTTCAGTATCACAGATACAAACAGACCACGTGTAAACAGGATGGGCGGGAAATCACTCTTTTGTTTTAGGACATTTCACTCTTGCCCCAAAATACTTTCTTAGTAAACTGTAAATTGAATGAAAATGTGCTTGTATCTCATGCATATGGCATCATTTTGGTTTTACCAATAACGGTTTTACCAGCAAATACAGGGAGATGCGCCTTGTGACACAAACTAAAAACTTTCCTTCTTCTAAACCGGTTAGCATGAGAGAAACATCCCTTTAAAAGGGAAAAAGCAAAGATACCTGGCAAAACTGAATGCTGACAAATCAAGAGAGGCAGAACAAGCTGGAAACCAAATATGCTTGAGGTCTAATAGCTGATCTCAAGTAGTAGGGGTCATCTCAGGTCTAATTTGTAATCTCCTGTATACTATTATAAATACAGAATGGCTCCAATGTTTTGCTAAATTCTGCTTTCTCCTGGATTTATTAGGCAGGAGAATATGAGAGGTTTAATTCTCATAATTAAAATCCCACTCCATGCAATAGCAGTAGTAGCTCTGAATGAGCCTAGACCACACTCACTACGAATATAACAAGGACTAGTGCACAGTCTGGAAGAAGCAGCTGAACCTTGAAAAAAAGACCACCCAGGTATCAAAATTTTGAGAAGACAAATTGTTCCTGTCAATGCACAAGTATACTAGCTGGGTTCAAAATGCATTGCTATCAAAGGTTAAATTAAATTCAAGGCTATCACACAACTGCAGGTACCACACAAATGTACGGAGTTGCTTCTCAGAGATAGCTGTTCTGCAGAAATTTGAGATGGACCTGATACAGTGTAAAATAATAATGTGCCAGCAAGCTAGAAATGCTGGAAGTAGGTATGTCCTTAACATGTTTATTGTCTAGACAGTTTTGGTGTAGCAAATTCAACTGAAATGAGTAGTCCAGGCCATCAGCAGATATGAATCAGTGCCATCAGCGAAGTATATGGCTCTGCATTTATACTGTTATGCACTATGTGAGCTTTCATGCTTTATCACATACAATTTTAAGATCAGAAGTAAACTAAAAGCTTTCAAAAATACCAACACTTTAATACTATTTATACTATTGATAGTATTAAGACTATGAACACTGTATTATTAATGCTGTTAATATTATCATGAATAAAAATGCTGCACTCATTGATTTTTATATAGAGGACAGATTGACAGTAGCTGTACGAAAGTGATTCTTTTTCTAGAGTGTGATGATTTTGATGCATTTGGCACATTAGGTATTGTTCCTTTTTGACGAAACATGACAAATATATGTACAAGGATAAAAATATTTAACAGATGAAAAATGGGGCAAATTTTGTAATCATTGTTTTTTTTGGACCAAATATTGTTGTTTGTGCCTACCCCTTCCAAGGCCACACCAGCAACAGCAAGAGCAGCAATTATCCCTCTTAGATCCCATAGAGTAGTATAGTCACTGACCGGCAGCTCCGTAATTGCCATAGGTTCCTAGAATAGCAGGAAGTTTGATAAACAAAGAAAATTCCCAGCTAAGCCTGACTTGATGACTACATGCCACATGGGGAATGAGGGGGGCAAAAAATCACGGAAGACTCTGCCAAGCTAATCACTAATCTGTGAATGTATTTAACCTTGACTGCATGAACCAGGTGCCCAACCAGGTATTTGAGAAAAGTCTGATTTATGAAGGTGTTCTAGGAATTAATTGCAACTGGTTTATATTTAGGCAGTTTTAACACCTACTCAAACCGCCAAACTTAGAAGAGAAAAAAGCTGCACCAGCAAGAGTGCGGATGAGAGCACAGACACATTGCTCATCAAAACACACACTAGAGTCCAGGGCAAGTTCAAAGCAACCTTAAGGTCTGTCACCTGCAGCAAGTTTACATAGTTCCTCCAAGCTGAGTGAACCTCCTCTCCTGCTCTTCACCTCACAGTGCGGTGGTCATCTGACAGTCACTGAAATTTATCAATTGTGAAAACTTCTTTATTATTAAAAGAGAGATGACAGCCTCAAGCAGCAGGCAGTGAAGTTTGGCTGTAATGGTAAGTAGGAGATTCGGCATGAGTATATCTGTAGCACATACTGGAAAACAGTTCAGAGTTACCTGAGCAGCTGCTAGCTCCAAAACTAGAAGCAGTGGAGCAGTACCGATCCAGCACTGCAGCAAGCAGAGCTGACAGCCCTATGGTTCTCAAGTTGAAGCCAGTATCTCCTCACAGCTCAATGCTGCATGGATACATCAGCTGACTGCTCCCTAAGACATGGAGTAGAGGAAATTTGTCTCAGGGGCCAAAAAAAAAAGTGCAATACTTATTCTCAAGAATAATAAGTTAATTGAAACCAAAAAAATAGGTCCTTTGTCAACTTCATCTGTTTCTTTCTCAAAGGAACAAGGGAAGTGCAATTCTCAACAAGTAAATGTGCTTAACACAAAATTTGCAATACTTCACTTATAGAAAAGGTGACTCAGGAAGTATGACTGCATGCAACAATATGAAAGCTCTAAAAATGATTTGTAATAATGTGACTAATTAACAGTTTGATTCTGTGGTATTCAAATAATCTTACAGTAACCATCTGGGACTGCGCAGTTGAATCATGCATAAAGAATCCTTTCATCAAATTCTGATGAAGTAAACTTAGATACCCAGTGAAAATGTCTCAGAGTAATTCCTCAACAATACATAGCAGCTGGAGAGAAAGGCTTAAAGAAAACAAAACTGAGGGAGAGAGCCATGTGGTTAAAACCTCACTGCTGTTCTCCAGAAACTTGGAGAATTTAAGACCTCTTCTCTGAAACTGAAAGCAGTGAGTGCCACACAAAAGGACAAGCAGAAGGAGAACCATTTGTGCTTAGAGTCAGCTCTGAACCATTTAATGGGTTTTCCAATGAAACAGGAACCTGAGGCTGTCTATGAACCGTAATACAGAAACCTAAAGACCTCTGCAGTCACAAATGTATGAACAATGGGGCTATTAAGCAGGGAAAAAAATAGCAGGAATATGGGTTATGACTTGACAGCACGATAGAATGCCATTTAGAGATACCCAGCTTAATTGATAAGATCTGCTTTCTCTAAAGCAGGATGCACTAAGTCCGAGCTGAACCTTAATGCAGCTATATAATTTCTAGTATCTGAGCTAGCCTGGACCATCCAGCCTAGCAACATGCTGTTCTGTGCAGACTTGCCAGTACAAGAGTTGATGAATTATCTAACAGTGGGCAGTCAGTCTCATGAGTCCCTGATAAGAAACCAGGTGAAGCACAGGATAGGAACTGAGCCCTTGTACAGCAAATACTAAAATTTCAGAATAATTATGCCAGCAGTAGTTTTTGTTGAAGTCAGTCTCTGTAAGTGCTACAGGGCTGGACGGAAAAGTAGTTGGTCAAGTGTTCTGAAAATACAATTACCCGGGGGAGGTGAGTACTTTTACAGATTTCCTTCTCTTTGTGTTTGTTTTAATTAGATTTTGTTTGGATTGCTAAAATGATTCTTTTAGCTACAAAAATATCTCCCTCGAGCAGTTTTCTTCAAGAGTAACCTGGAAAACTCACACCTTGATTATTGTTTTGCAACATTACTAGTGGCTGAAATAGGAGGAGAACCAAATACCCTTCACAGTTATATAAAGGCACTTTCCCGTGCTGTACACAGAAGACCATTATAACAGATACATGAAGTCTAAGACTGCACCTGAAGTGCACTTTGCAGAAATGCACTTAAGATGAAACAGTACATGAATTTATTTTAAAGATGAACTTAGGAAGAAGATTTATTTAACCATAAAGTCAATTATGCCCTAAATTCTGAATACCTAGCCTTGGTATCTGAATTCTTTATGTTTTTCCTCCTAACTTGTAAACTACTAACAGGCAGTTCAGGCTTAAGTATACCAACTCAGACTACAACTTGTGTTATTTGTTTTAGATGATCACAAAATTAAGTCTTTGTCTATATTCAAACGTCTAAAGCAGAAAGAACCATACTTAGGAAAATGTCTTACCTATTAAGTAAATCAAACTTACAAATAATTATCATAAGTAATACATGTATACAGAAAGTTGTCCTTTCACACAGTGTTTTTAAAATAATCGTTATTTTACCTTCACGTGAAGCGTTTAGCTATATTCAGATCTTCCTACTGATCTTACTTCAACATTTAAATTAAGAGCAGATGGGTTCAGATCTTTTAAAAAATTGTCTTTAATCAGTAAAATGAATTGATGTTTGGTTTAGGCATTACCTGAACACTGTGTAACCTCAGCTATCAATATGATGGCTGGCCTTGCTACCTTCTCTGGCCTAGCATCTTCCTCTTTGATCACCTTGCAGCACAGATGGCCAGGAAGGAAGGATGTTAGCCTGCTGTTAGGAGCAGTTGTGTTCTTAGTTGGACTTTCTGTCTTCTAAGGACAGTTCAGGGTCTTTTTCATTGTTATTCATATGACTGCAATGAAGATTGGAAAGAATTGCTTATCACAGTAATTTGAAAGTCCTGAGAAGTAAAGCTGTTTCAAGTGCTGAATTCATTTTTTTTCTCTCATCAAATGACTATTTATTATTATATAGAGGTTCCCCCTTTTGTTTACAGATACTTGGATTCAGGCAAGATTGATAGCCACAAAACACTAACCTGTATCAGATATACATAAATGTGATTTATTTATTCATTTATTGGATTAATGTGTTTTGCAGTATCTACTTCTTTAAGGTTTGAGGTAGATTGAAATTATCAGACCTACAACTCAGAAATCTGCATTTGACTGACAAAAGCCTGACGAGGAAATTTCAGGTCTACAGTTACAAAATATTCCCAGTACTTTCACGGAGAGGAAGACATTAGCAGCTCTCAAAGGAGGATTCAGGAAGCCAAGCCTTCTCCTAATACTTAACCTGTCATCAATTACTATTGCAAAGAACCTTTTTTCATGTTGAATCACTGGAAAGCTTATGATGAGCTCATGATAACATCATGAGCCTGCCAAGTCATTCTCTCCTTCAGGAGGTATGAGATATGCAAACAGCCCGGGTTTGAGGGATCTCCAGGTGAGACAAGTGTGTATTGCTGACATAACTGCATCTGATGGAACTGAGCTCTGATTCATCACGTCAGGGACCTTCACAGCAGTTTTGGAGTGCAGATTGTGTGCAGTGTACCACCTCACCGAATGATGCACCTCCTACTCTGCAACAGCTTCCGAATGATTTCTGGGCACAGTTTGAGATATGGCCTTTTTACTTAGAAAGCCTCATGCACAACCTACAACAGAGGTAATGTAACAGAGGCAAGTAGCATTCTCATTTATTTTTTAACATTCAATATGGGGACCAAGATGACATGGCTAGTGGAAAAAAATGTGCTGAAACTGAAATTCCACAGCTGAGGTAGGGGTTAAAGTTAACTCACTCTAGTTGGAAGAAACTAGATTATCTCTGTCCAAGAACCCTGGAACGCAAAATTGCAGGTTTAGTAGGAAATATTTTTAATAAATCAAACAGAGGTTAGTACTATATGACTGGGACACAGTGATCTGGGCAACTACAGATCCTTTGTGCAACATCAATAGTGTGCAAGGCTTTAGAAAGGAAAGACTAATTAAAGACATGAGAGCAAATGCAAAATGAGTTAAAGTAAAACAAAATATGCAGTCAACCTAATATCTTCTGTTGAAAAATTATCTTCCAGAGAAAGGAAATGGCATAAATCTCATCTCCTGAAGTTTAGAAACTCTGACCCCATTGAAAACTATCAGTGAAGCAAGAAAAGATGGAAATTATTACAATAATGGTAGATACAGAACTGGCTCTATGGCAGATGATAATAAGAAGCTAATGAGAGTTCCCAAAGACATGACTTGAAACCACAGGAACAGCCAAGGGAATCAACAGCCTGTCTTCTAAGCAGAGACTAAGAAAAACTGGCCTCTGTAGCCAAGGAGAATGAAAGAAAAGATGGCAAAGAAAAGGTGAGATTATTCTTTGTAAATCTATTAGAGGAATGAGCACAGGAAAAGAAGAAGTCCTATTTAACCTATTAGATCCTGTGGGCACAAAAATGTATAGGTTTAAATTATCCCAGAATAAATTGAGCCCAGAGTGGGGGAAAATGAGTCATAAAAGCAATGAGGTTCTCAGGCAGCCCTCCAAAAGTAGATGCAAGCAGAGAAAAGTGTTCAGCTTTGGAGACTGATCAGCTTTCTTCCAAAAAAGGCTCTCACAGCCTGTGACATCAGAGGACTGCTCTCTTCCAGGAGATCCCTTCCAACGCCACAGAGCTCCTCTGTGCACAGCCAAGCCCTGGGAATCACTTGGGACATCTAAGCTGATAGGGTCTAAATTTGTGTATCTGGAGAATGGCAGCTGGGGAGGGGTGGGGAGAAGCTCTCAACTCTGAAATTCACATCTACCCTCTTACCTGAGAGCAACTGAGTTCACTGGCCTGTGGGGCATGTTACTGGCTCACTGTATTCACTCCTAGTTTCTCCAACAGAACTGGATAAAATGATCTTGTATTTATGGCTTGGGAATACTTTTGTGTTGTCAACATAATGTCAACAAAGCTTCATTTTAAAGAAAGCTCATTCATGCATCTCAGATTTGCTAAATGTATGGGTCTAAACCAAAAAAATGGATGGATACATTAAGTAAAAATTTGTTTTAGTGTAGACTAAAACAAAAGCTCACTCTGTTGTTCAGTCAGCTGACAGGGAATTTCAATGCTGTTGATTTTGTCCTGTTTGCTTGCACGCGGGCCTGCCCAATTTAAGGCAGAAAAGTGAAACACATCCATTTTGCCTTGCACCCACATACCACAGGACTGCCTGATTTAGAGCAGGAAGCAAAATATTTTGTAATAGCTGTTTGTTTGGTATAGTTGCATAATAGTACCAAATCTAGGATAAAAGTACTCTGTCTGCAACTGTATAGAAGGAATTACATAATCGGCAACCAGCCTGCAAATACATAACAGCCACCTGAATGAACAGACCAGACCTGGGAGGAGAGGAGGTATTACTTTCGACCAGACTGGTCCTGACCTATGGAAAAGTGTACATAAACTCCAGCAATACCCAATGGCACTTGGAGAAGACACAAGAAGCCCTCTTCAGTTCCGGCTTCCCTCTTTGAAGAGCTCTCGAGTCTGGCCATCTCGGCCTCAGAGACTAAGCCATCAAAGCTTGTGGCCATCAGGTCCAACTAGGCAGCATTAGATTGACAGTGTCTTATACCTATGGCTTGTCTGGCATCTGTGATGAAGACTTGGTATTTAGTTATTACAGTACTTGAGTAAAAAATGGTTTGCTTGAAGTGTGGAGACTTGCCTGGTGTCTCAGAAAACTCCCTTCACGGCAGTTCCCAGTCTCCTAATAATGACAGTCACAACACCCCAGTACTAACCCCAGAACCACAGTCATAGAAACAGAGCCTGCAGTACCCAGTAGCAGGACATCATGATGCCATAACACGATGTAGCTGAAAGATTTTCCCTTTTTAATACTTCATTACCAAACTAGAGTTCTCTAAGATATTTTTCAAATAGTAATGAGGAAAGGCAGGGAGGAGATAAAGGCAACTACAATTTCCTTCATCCCCATTAGCACCAGCTGATAGGGACATATGGCCACGTTATGCAACGTGGTTTCAGACGCAAGCTGCACAGTGCCTCCTCATCATCTCCACTTGATCCGGATCAGCATGTAGCAACCGCTGAACATACTGAAAGGTTCAATTGAAAAAATAACATGGGATCATTAGAACGTTATTACCCAAGCAAAAAGGGAGGTCAGCTTCACAGTACTGGAGAAGAGCACACATGAGGGTTGCAAAGACTTTGAAAGTAAGGACAGGCAGCTCACGCTTGATGCTTAGGAAAGGAGAGGAATCAAGAAAAGCATAGAGCAGGACAGCCTTGCTCTAGCGTCATGTCAGGAAAATCATTTGCACAACAGCAGCTGGGTCAGTATCAGGAGGTCAAGACTGTAACTACAAAAGCACAGAAGAGGAGGCTGTGATATTTAAGATCCAACACAGGCAGAAAATCTACTTTCCGCAGCAAGGTAAAGCCAGAGGCAGCCATATGGCAGAGCAGAAGGGTTAAGATGAGTTCCCATCCTGCCCATAAAAGACCATCTACATTTACAGAAATTATATAGCCTTCAGACCAGCTGCACCCTGTCTCTCTTTCCATCTTGGAAACATACACAGCACTTAAACTGTCTACACTACTACAGCCCTCTGCCCTAAAAGCAGGACTTGGTCCCCGGTCTAAATGGTGCACACCGACTCACATGTGCTCAAGGTCAGAACCAGGCTAGATCTGGGCTACACAGCCAGTGCGTACCCCTGCTCCCGGGTATCTGTGTCCTACATGACATCCCTGTGGTCTTGGCAGATTTGTGGGAGTTTTGAGGGAACAGTAGGGTTCTTTTTAGGTCAAAAGGCCTGAAATAATGATGGTTAGGTCGTGTAAAAATGGTACTTTTATAGCATAAAGTCACTATCGCAAACTTAATTCTGTGTGCCTCTGTACCTTGTGTCAAGGAGAAAGGCAGATCCATAAGCAAGAATTGGGGAATATCTTGCAGGATGTCTTCTTTCTCCACAACATCCCACACAGCAGCCAGACAAATCTTGCCGCAAAGTATAGGGAGCTGTTTTGGAAACAGACTTGAAAGTGGGATGAGCTCCAATGAGTGCTGTTCGTCCACCTGGCAAAGGGTGTTGTTCAGACCAACACATAAATGCTTCTGAAGTGTTTGTTGCATGGACAAATTTTATTTTCGGTTAGTGATATTAATAAAAAATAAATACATTTTCTTTCTGCTCTTCTGTTCCTCCAAGCCTGTTTTTTTATAAAAGCAGCAGGAAAAAGCTATTAAATTCACTACATACTTGTACAGCTATGGATAGGGTTTGACAGACATGACCAGAAATATTTTCATCTCTATGCCATTTGTCAGCCCAAATTAATGACAAATGGTATGGCATTTTCTGTCTATGACTAGTGTGCTTTTAAGCAGTGAATTTACCTATATTAATTTCTTCTCCATAAGTAGGAGGGCTTTTCTCTAAATTGGGACACACTATGCTGAAAATTTTCATCTAAGAATGCCAAACGTTGCAGAAGCAAGGAGATTAACACAGAGATTTGGGTCACTACAGCATGCCGAGACAGTGGGGAGAAAAATCTTTTAAAAGCTGAGAATACTAAACTCCATTGGTGATGCTGCAAACCAGTGTGAAAGCACTGAAACATAGCATGTTTTCTTAGAAGGTGCCATTCATGACAACAATTGTTGTTGAAAAATATTCTTAGAAGAACTCCACCGAGCTTTGGTGTACCCATGATTTAGCATCTCTTCCTTTTCTTCTGTTGCTTCACAACATATCCGACTCTAGGTATTACTTTCTAAACAAGTATTTCAATGCTCTTTTTTCCTAATTAAAGAGGCTAAAAAGGTGGCCTAACACTGAAAGACAATGACCAAGGAACTGAATATGGACATTTCAGCATATGAAACAGAAATAATGTTATTCACAAGCAGCTATATTAAGCAACAGGAGTATCATAAAGCTACATTCATGAGTGTTTGCAGAGTGTTTTGAACTACTTGATTAAACAGCACCTTATTAGTGAAAATTATCATTAATGAGAAGCTTATAACAACAAAGCTCTCACTGCAAGCATTGCAATAGAAAGAAAGAAATGAAAAGCACATTTCAGACTGAAGTTGCTAAATTAATAATTAATAAATGAAGTTCCACTGAAAGGGTATTTGGAAGATTTATAGGGTTTAAGGAGACCAAAAAGAACATGCACTTCGTTCTATTATTTCTAATTTTTTTATAAAACTTCAAGAGCTTATTGTGATTCCTCTTAATCAAAGTAGTATTTTACATCATGATGAGAGATGCCAGAGATCAAGATGAAGGGGCAAGCAGGAGCCCCTGGGATCAATACACTCAACTGAGTCTGAGCAATTTTATTACTCCATTGTGTTCCATAAAGCAAGCTGGTGCCTTTTCTATCCAGCTGTAACACTGATCCATTAGAGAAAGAGGAGGCATGGTCCTTCTCATTTATTATTTATAAGGCAGGGCATGCACAACTTGTCTGACATCATCCTTGTCACAGCTAATGAGAAACTGAAATAAATCAGTTTTTGTGGCATCACAGAAGAAATGAAAAAGCTCTTTCAGGTCTAATGATCCATTTTTCTGCAGTAAGGGAGTGCTCTCTAACATATGTAACCAAATAATTTATTGTATATAATTGTATATGTCCCAAAGTGATGAGCTTTCCACACCACTACTGCTGTTTTGGGGGAAGACCCCCATGTACATACATATATTGTATAAACATGAAACGACCAATGTGATTTAAAGATATGTGTTTAGCATTGACAGAAGTAACCAAAGCAAACCAGAAAGCATTTAAAGTTCTTCAACTCTTAAATCTAATTTGCTGTGGTGGATCAACACTGTCAGGCTGATATACGGCATGGCGGACTGCTGGGGTAACACGAGCCTATGACAAGAGTCAGGGAAGTGTTACCAATGCCAGTCCAATATGAACGTGAAGGTAATGAGGTGAAAATTACTTGTTAGCTCCTGGAAAGAGACTCCGCATCACTCTACAGTGCAAAAATCACCCTCCAGTGCACAGCCTGCTCCCCCTCTCATCCATGGACTGTTCTAGACAGAGAGCATGGCTTACCACGTGCTTGTCCTGGCCCCGTGCAGGCATGAGCTTGGCTGCACCTCTGAGCACAAAGGAAAGTGCTAAGGACCTACGCAGATTTATGTTCCCTACCTCTCTTCTTTAGCAGCACAAATATGGCCAGAGCCTCCAAATTCACCTTTGGGGAGTAGGAGAAATATGAGATGCTGCTGGAGGATTGGGGCAGGCAGGGGACACTGCTGTTACAAAAACCTCATGACAGTTGATCAGAAGTGATAATTCAGGTAGGAATTGGCCTGGGACAAAGAAGAACAATACGGAAGGAGAAGTTTGAGAAGGAAGGGGAAGGTTTAGAGGGGACAGTTTATGGGGAAAGCCCAGGTAGTGTAAGCAAGGATTGAGAGCACAGTACTGCAATTCCCCTTCTCTCCCAACAGGTTTCCAGGCATCACCTGACATTAGCAATTTCTTTCATAGTGCGAATGATTTTATGGAACAGGACTCGGTGACAGCTGGTGCCTGCTTGTAAAGCACATCAGACCACTGAAGCTACTATCATGTTCTCCAGGATCTCAGCTTACATTAGTTAAAACCTGACAATAATTTTGCTGTTAATGCTGCAAAGCTCCACAAGGTACCATATATAACTAATGAAGAGACAGCCAGGTAAATTAGCCTGTCCTAAAACAGGGTACAAGCTGCTCCTTTCGCTTCACTGAAGCTTTAACTAAAACTGGTAATTTAAATACTAACGTTATTATTTCCTTCTTCATGGAAGACCAGAGCTCTGACCTTTACTATTTTCCACCAGCTGTCTTATCTCAAGTAGGTGGTGACTGGGATATGCAACCAGCTGTATCATTCTCCTGTAAGAAAAAAGAAGCTAAACCTTACTGCTGAGGGAGCCTGGGATACACTCATGCCCTCCTGAGACGTCACCAGAGGAGCTTGAAACACCTGCCCCATTGTGTCCTGAGCCTAAATCATTGCCTACCAGAAATGCTCCCTTATTTTGGTTTCACCTGGGTGGAGACAATTTCTACAGGTAAGTTTAGGGAAGACAACTCAGTCGCATTTATTTTTAGTCTGACTTTCATGGCTGCACATTTCTTTGTGCATAAACACATGTAGGTCTTCACAAGAAGCGTGAAACCTTCCTTCTTCACACAGCTCTGGTGTACCTCCATCACAACCAACAACATACTTGCTAAAAATTCCAAGCAATGACTGTCTTCTATAGAGCCAGTCAAAAAGAAGAAGAAAAATGCTAATAAACTAGACCATCCCATTTAAAGATTTAGTTCAAGACTGCTAAAATGCAAATATATCCAGTAAATACACTGAGAAAACCTACTGCACCAAATTAATGTGTGACTTGTTATATTTCTTAACTGAGGCAGAAATAATTACTGAATAATTGTGTATAACAAAAAATATTACTGAACTAATTAAAACTTATCTCTAAAAAGATTAAATCTTCCAAAAGTTCAAATACTTCAAAATCTGACATGCATTTTTTCTATTCTGTGTGTTATTCCAGGGGTTCATACAAACTGGGCAGCTAGTCACTGTTTAAACTCTTCAAGAAAATGCTCTTTTGGATTATAAAAAAATGTATTACTATATACTTTTGTATATTTTCTAACATAAAAACTCATCCAGTATTTTAGAAACCGTGCTTTTGAGAGCAGGGTCCAAGCAGCCCACAAACATTGTGAAGCACAATGACCGCTGGCTAATTTTAGGTATGTGGTATATCAATTTTCCTGGAAGTGCTCCTGTGTTTCCATTGACTTTACAGGGAGCCTCAGGCAAGCATGGTCTTAACTTGGGCATCTTAGATCCTTTGTGTTATTTTTCTATGAATCTGGGCCTGTTGCCCTGGAGGCCATAAAAAAATCATGTCTGGGAAACAGGAAAACAATTAAGCCAGAAGGACAGAGAAAGAAAAGGTTGGCCCCAAAAATGCCAAATTCACCCTGGTGTAATTCTGCTGAAAACAATGGAAGTACACAGGAGCTGAACTTTTCCCACTGTCCTCACATGACAGTAGGCAGCCTTTAAAACAATTTTATCTAATTAAATTATGTCATGGTCCTGCACATTTTCAGTATGGGAACAGAAATTCTCTATGTGGGATTGGGTTTTTGTATTCTTACAATCCTTACATGACAATGCGAATGATTTCTCCCCTTATCTTTGGAAATCCTGTTTCCAGGCAGAGATGCTGCTTGGTGTTGGGAGGGTGAGAATCCTGACACGGGAGAGGAAGGGACAAGAATGAACTCTGACAATACCCCAGCCTCAGCATTCACATTCACAGCTGGAGTACTCCCTAGGTAACAGTATTTTCTTATAAGCTCATTAAGGGCTAAATTGGGCCTCCTATAATTCGGTTTCTGATAGCAAGCAATAAGAAGTTGTTTTGCAAATAAACAGCTGACAGAGCTGTAATACCTCTGAGAACACAAGGTGAGGGCAACTCCAAAAGCAATAATGAGAAAACTCCCCTGTGGGTTCCTCAGTGTAAGAGAGGCTCTGCCTTATGTCCGAGGTGATCAGCGTGATGGGGCAGAAGCGTGTTGTTACTTGCAGTCATCAGCATCCAGAGCTGCAGTTCTGCCAGGTCCCAAAAGAGATGCACAAAAAAAAGACTCCTTGCATCAATTAGTCATCCTCCTCAACACGCCAGGCTGCTCATCACAACTACCCCTGCTGTTACCTCCCCTGCTTCTGGAGTGAGATCTCCCAGTGGTTTCTGCAGCAGCTGGGGTAAGTACCAAGGTACAACCGCAGAGGCCATCAAATAGATGATATTTGGTTTAGAGCAAATGACCATGACCTTACACAGTACTTAGACAGATGAAAGCAAAATTAATATTCTCATAAAATAACAAGGAAAATACTCATTACTCAGTTTTTTACTCTGCTGACATGCATAGTTTTAGCTACAATAAAAAATTTTGCCTGATTACCAAAAAAAATTGCTGAGAAACACAGTGCAGTAAATTTGCTCTAGCTCTGCTTTTTTGCATGTTTTTAAAGGTGTACTAGATCATTAGGGCATATGCAGAATAAAAAGCATCAAATCATTTGCCAAAGAACAAGACACTGGATTTCCATAAGAACACATGTTTACATTTAAAAATACATACATCTACTTCGGCTAGAAACAGACCAAAGATAGGAAAATGGTCATTCCTTTGAGTAATAAATCATACTTGGCACTCTTTTTGGGAGAGCTATGTTAAGAACCAGTCCCAATGGTAACACACAAAGCTGTTGGAATTTCATAAGCTTTCTACAACTGCACACATAAGAAAAATTAAGACTAGAGCACTTGGCATGAACTAAATTTGTGTAACAAGTAATTCTAGGAATTTTTAAAATTAAGTCAGCCCTGGTAGCATGAAAAAATGTATTGTGTCACCCAGTGCTTGAAGGCAGCGCTGAAATTCAGAGAGAGGCCTTTGCCCAGGGAGGGTGGTACTGCAGCAATCTGCTAGCACATCTATAGAGCGCAGCCCAGACAAGCCATCAGGAAAGAACAAGCTCCTGTGCAAAGTCCTATGCTTCCCCCACCCTGCCAGCACACTGCAGCTCCTGAGTCACCCCAAAATCCTGTAGAGACACAGACAATACAGTTATTTGCCTAAATACACTACTAAACGTGTCACAGACAACGTTTTCTCCACCTGTGAGTGCTAAAAGCATCAGGATGCCCATAAAACGCCTCCCACAAACAACTGCAGTGACCACAGGATCTGCTGTTGAGCTCGTACTTACAGCATCGGCCAGAACAAAGCTCAGGATTTAACTATTTCTTCATAAACTGCTTCCACATGCTTGTCTGCTCATTGTGCCATTTCTTCCATTGGTTGCTTGTGTTTGACAGCATCTGGACCGCAAAACGATCCTTCTCCCCCGCGTTTGCAAAATCAGCAGGGTGCAGAGGGATGCGGGACTGCTGCTGCAGCCGCGATGTACCCGAGCAGCCCAATGCAGCAGAGGCTTTAGCTCCCCCTTCCCCGTGGGTTTTTTCTTTCTTTGTGTGTGGGTTTGGGTTTTTTTTTTTTAAAGAGATACAGTCCTGACTAACCTCAGCTTTCAGGAATGCAATACAAACTGCAGGCACGGGGTAGTCATTGGATGGAGAAGGGTACTGAGACAGAAGGCCAAATTAACACGTTTTGAAGAGATGCTACTCAAGGCATAACATGTATTGGAAGTAAGTATTTCCTGTAATAGACCCAATTTTGTGGTTTGTTCTGTTTAATTTGAATTTACTTCCTGACATTTTTCTGCATTATTTCTCCACTTTTTGCATTTCTTTCAGCTTATACAATAGAAATAACAGATTTTCTACCAATTTATTCCATGCTTGAACTATCCTGCTGTGTCAACGAATGTTTACATTTAAAATGTTCACGATTAGAAGAAGTCCCCGCTGAAAACTTCTGTCTATATAGCAGCTTTTGTAAATACCTTTATTGCTCTGCTTCTACCTCTCTCCTTTACCAACAGCGTGCTATGCTCACGCTTTCTAAGACTGCCTTAAATTAATCTCATCAGCGCTGACTACATCAAGCCTCAGAAGTCCATGTGCTACCAGTAGCATCCTGAGTTTGGTTTCTCTTTTCCAAGTTGGCACAGGTTGCTGTTAGCACTTACACATTTTAAAATTTAGCTCCTTATGTACTTCACGTTCATATTGCTATTCATGTGGTCAACTCTGCATAAAGCAGACCTCAGAGAATTGGGGATCTCAGATACTACCTTTAACAGAAACAAAGATTGGACCATTTAAGGCATTTCTAAGATTTTTCATTCTCTCACCTTAGTCACCCATATTAACCTGTCAGGTTGTCCTCCAAGTGTCATGGTTTAACCCAGCAGGCAGCTAAACACCACATAGCTGCTCGCTCACTCCCCCCCACCTCAGTGGGATGGGGGAGAGAACTGGGGGAGGGGGGGAAGTAAAATTCGTGGGTTGAGATAAAGACAGTTTAATAGGACAGGAAAGGGAGGGAAAATAATAATAATAATGGTGATAGAAGAATTAGAATATACAAAACAAGTGATGCACAATGCAATTGCTCACTACCCGCCAGCTGATGCCCAGCCAGTTCCCGAGCAGTGAGCCCCCAGCAAGCTTTCCCCCTAGTTTATGTACTGAGCATGATGTCATATGGTCTGGAATATTCCTTTGGCCAGTTGGGGTCAGCTGTCCCAGCTGTGTCCCCTCCCAGCTTCTTGTGCCCCCCAGCCTGCTCGCTGCTGGGGTGGGGTGAGAAGGTGGTAAGTCCTTGACTTAGTGTAAATGCTGCTTAGCAACAACTAAAACATCAGTGTGTTATCGGCATTGTTCTCATCCTAAATCCAAAACACAGCACCATACCAGCTACTAGGAAGAAAATTAACTCTATCCCAGCCAAAACCAGGACACCAAGAAAAACCAAGAAACCTTTCCTTTGAGAGCTCTTTCAATCTTGCCAGTTCTGCTGCTTTGAATTCCACGTGTCAGTGCAGAGTGCTGTCCCTCCCCATGGTCTAGCAACTCACAGCCAGAAACACGTCCTTTCATCCCTTAAGTCTTCATTTAAAATGCTATACTAACATAGCACTTCGCAAGAGCTTCAGGACTGGCTGAAAGTGTGAGATTAGGGATTTCTAGGGCGTCTGGAGCTCTCTTTTCCCTCTCTAGTCCTTGGCTGCATAGAAGATGCACTAGAAATAGCTTGCCTACAGGGGAACGCCTGCAGAGGCAGAGAAAACAAATACTGACAGAAAGAAAACACAATGCTATTGCAGCTTCGTACAGACAGAGGACTCCTCCTTAGAGAACTCCTGGACTTTACTGTGACTCTGCTGCTTTTGGTTAAAAAAACTGTTTTCCTGCCAAGGAGCTGAGGCTGACATCTCTCATGTTGAAGGTTAAAGTAACACTGCAAACACTAAAAGGCATCTGCAGCATTGTATAAAAGGATACATTAATCTTCCACAGAAAAGAAGCCTGCTTCATGTTAAAGTACATCTGATAGTAAGTGAAATTATTTGTGTTATCACAAGCAATTTACCAGAGGAGGCCAACATCCTTATATTTAGAGTCCTGATATGAAAGGCCAAGAGGTACTGAGCATAAGTAAGCAACAAAACTGGCCGCACAATATTGCTTTTCGTAGCACAGACGTCAGGAAAACACATTTTTCTGGTCATCACATCTCAGCTTTACCAAAGTTCACCACGGTCACAGTAAGAAATCCTCTCTGAGTTCAAGTAAACAAAAGGACACTGTAACCAGGCAGAGCAGACTGTTTAGCCAGGAAAACATGCAGTGCCAGTCTCCCAAACATTGCCCCACTGGATAAGCTCCTGCAGCACTATGATCTCACACAGCTGTTGTGTTGCTCCTAAGTTTAGCTGCCGGAGCATTGGCTCCGACGTGGTGGCATGCTGAGAACGACACCTCGCTTCCCGAGCGGGGCACGCGTGTCGGCTGCAACTGCCCGGGGCCGTGCTGGCCGCATAGGTCAGCAGGGTGGCATCAGCCCTGCTTATCGATGTCAGACCCTGAAAGCAGAAAAAAATCCATGTAGGGCGGTGGGAATGAAGCCACAGATGACACAGGAAGCATCGCAAGGATAGGAGGCAATGGGGGACAGGACATTGAAAAGAGAATGCTTTAAAAACATTCTCTCACAAAGTGCTCAAATCCTTTTTAAGCAGCAGGCATGAAAAGGCCTCCTTTGAAATTTTCCTCCTAGAGTGAAAAAATAGACTGGGAACTGCTAGCGTTATTAGCAAGCTTCTTTGGGAAGAACGTCAGCTGAGGGCAGCCCTGTGTCTGGAAACTGAGCCTGAAAGAGCAGCTGGGCTTCCCACGTGGGAAGCAGGTGAAGGCCAAATTTCCCCTCCAAGCACATTTTAAAACAAAGGCAAAAATAAGTATTTGATTGATGACTTCACCGTCCCAGCTGTGAGAATCAAGTAAAATTAGAAGGTTCATTGCTGTTGCTGAGTTTGGTATGACTTCTGTTGGGGCTGACACGGGTGAAGTGCAGCCAACTACTCAAATGGGTCACCCACGAGGCTGATGCCTTATAAAGTTCACCCTCCTCCTCCTTCAGCCACAACCCCTCCTCTTCTCTGCCTCTTTTATTTCACCTCCCTCCTCCCCAAATGGCACAGCTCCTCTCACACAACACTCCCGGTGTCGGCAGCCTCTGCACGATGTCCGTGGAGGGAGAGGCACCAAGCCACATCTCCTTCGGCCCCTCACTGCCATGCAGCACAGTGGCCTTGGCATGGTGGGGAGAACTGGGCTCCCACTGGGCAGCACTGGGCTGGGGACAGCCAAAACCACGCACCGTCACTCACCCCTGCAATGCACTGTGCCACTGCAGCGCTCCAGGCCGAGCAAATGGTTTCATCATCCACATGCAGCCCACAACCACCACCATGAGGGGAGCTGGAATCTTTCTCAAATGCAAATGTATTGCATTTAGGTAACAGACCCAGTTCAGAAGTTATAAGGGAGCTCTGACTGCTTTAACTTTGTGGGAGAATCTCAGAAGAGGTGACCCAGCCATTTTGAGAAATATGAAACAATTCAAAATCTTAACCACAGTTAATTTTCATAGAGCACGCTCTAATTCCTTGACAATTTGATTAATTTTTTCCAGGCATTGCAGGATTGCATTCCTCTGCTATTGGATGAAAACTGGCAATTTCCTGTTTAATCTGTCTCACCAGCCCTGGTATTCCCAACCTCAAATTAAAGGGGATAAAAATGAAGCTTGGCCATAAAACCTTCCTGCAAAAATCCCTCTGTTACTGACCTGCGCTATGTAACAGCAAAGATTAAGTGGGCTCTTTGAAGTCAATGAATGTTCAACAGATAACTAGTTAGTGACATTTAAAGATAAGCCAAATGGTTGACAAGCTGAATTAATTTCTTAAAATATCAACAACAGTGAGAGGGTTTTTATTGTATGAGGTTAAATATCTGGGACTGCATTAGTTGGATATTGTAGTAAGATCATTGTAATACTTAGAACAGCAAACACTTGAGCACAGCCCACACCCAGCTGCCCCAAGTGAGTCACATGTGGTTTAGAGGTGCTGCAGGGAAAAGAAGTTTAAAAAAAAGAAGAAAGATGGGAAGGAGGTGATCTAACTAAAAAGTGTCCAGTACCGTGAGTGCCAAGACTCCCAGGTTTGATTCTTTTTAAAGTTAAAATAATGATTTCTGCAGTTTGCAATTGATCGTATCTGCAGTAGACCTCTTGTTAACCTTGATAAAAAAACAGAAATGTTAAAAATTAACATTTCTAGGCTGTGATCCAGGATGATTAAAATACCATCTTGCCCAGGCTATTAGTGCCATAACAACTATAATGCCAGGAAGGCCAAGCTATTAGTGTTTGGGTGATTAAAATACCAGCCTGGTCTTCTAGAGCCAGTGATTAGTATGTTGCCAGCCCAAGCTATTAGGGTTAGCACCACCGATGGTGTGGAATTTTATAGTCCTTTGAGAATTTAATTTAGGGTCATATTATCTTGACCTGCTGCTTTTTCATTAACTATTCATCATTGAAATATATATATATGCATATTTCAAATATTCATGGAATCATAAGAAAAATATGGTTTAGTGCACTTGTGCCACCATGATAATGGAAAAATTAACATATCGTCTGGGTCATGAAAAGACTGGATTATCAAGTACAAATTCCAAGCAGGGAAATTAAAACAACGTTGAGATGTATTCACCCTCTAACTAAAACGTAAATGCCAGCTCTGTCCGTCGATGGCACGCAGCCCGGCCAGAGCTGTGCAGCCTGACTGACCCCATTTGCCCAGGGCAGTAGATATTTTAACTACTGCCGTGCACTGCAGTCCTCTCTGCTTCCTTGGGCAGAGGCAGCTTTGACACCAAGTGTTCCAATTCAGGGGATGGGCTTTTTCTATGATTTATACTGGCAACATCGACGGAGGAGCAAAAATCTACATGAAGGGCAAAAAGGCTGTGGAAGATGCGCTGGCAGAGACCTCAGCTCAGGCTCCCCAGCGAGGCGGGACCGCGAAGAACCAGCTTTGTAGAAGCAGATATTTAGAGGAGGCTGGAGCCATGTTGCAGCAGGTAGCGGGGCTGTAGCGCTCAGACCATCAGTCTACAACTCAGAATTGCATCTTAGGAACACTATAAGGTTCATATATATACATATATTTATACACTACTACTATGTACTTTACATTCATATACGCATATTGACCATTTACTGCTACTTTTTATTTCCTGTCTTTTAACCAACTATTCAGATATCCATGCAGTCTTATCCTGTGACCACTTAAAATTCCTTAAAAACCTTCTGCAGTGAACTCAAATGCCTTTGGAAATCTAGGTAGACAGGATTTCCCATATCCCTAATGCTGATTCTCTCAATTCAAGTAGGTATGTGAGGTATGATTTGCACTTACAAAATTCATGTGACTTTTGCCCAATTTCATAGTTATTCATGTGCTCTCTAATTTTATTCTTTGTTAGAAATCTTGTGAAAGTGTCCTGTACAGATATTGGACATACCAGTCTGTAGTTCAGCTCCATCTTGGAACCCTTTCCAGAAAAAAGTCTTATCAGTCACTTTCCAGCACTGTGGGAACCAAAGGGGTTTGAAGCAAAAATTACAGGCATGGACAGTCATTCAGGTATTTAATTCCCGAGTTCTTAAATAAACTTCTTTTTGAAAATGTCTAGGTGAAACATCTGGTAATTTGTTAGTCTTCATTTTATCTACTGTTCTGCACATACTTCACTCCAAGGCAGCTACTCTGTGTAGTTTCCATCCAGAGGGATGCCAGCACAGAGGTTTCCCTGCACTCTCTTGTGAGCATAGATGCAAATAACTGATTCAGCTTTTCCTGCTATGGGCTTGTTTTCTTTGTTTACCATGGAAGAGCTTTATGGGAAGTGTTTGAAAAACTGTGTAGAAATCATTTTGTGCTTTTGCAGGTTGTTCCTCAGTAATCAGCTCAGAGCTGTGTCACTTCCAGTTTTGGTTTATTTATGAAAGGGTACTTCCTACATGAGCAGATGTTTCACGTAAGCAATGGTAGCTAATACCTGCTTAAACATGATATCATACAGAATGTAAGATAGGCATGAGCTAGAGTTAATCATTGTGTCCAACAGTCAGAGCAGAGACATGTTTAACACATTATTTGCCATGAATTGAATGCCAAATACGCTCAGGAGAGAAAGGTGAAAAGACCCGTATGTAACAATTTCCAGACACCTCAATGGCTATAAGTAAAACTATGGAAAACATTTCAGGGCTCTCTCATCTTTCTGTCTTGTATGTCCTCACCAGGCATCGTGACAGAACATAAGAGCTGGCTGTGTGCAATGAGGGGTGTTTAACTGGGTTTTGAAGACAGCCTGGTAGCACGAGTCAGACTGCAGTGTCAACAAGCCTGCACCCTGCCTCCATCCTGCAGTCAGAGGAAAGATTATTAATTAATATAGTAAATAATAATAATATATGGAACATGCATGTATTATATATTATGTATATATTCTATACATAAAAATATATATAATGTGATTTTATGTATTTTGTTTATAAAAGTTTCTTTCAAAAATCTATAAAATAATTTGAGAATCATAATCATTATCATAAATGTCGATAACCATTATCTCTTGGTGTGGTACAGCCATGAAGAAGGAAAGGGTGCTCTACAGGAGACAGAAAATGGGAATTTATTGCTGAGCAAGAGCTATTTGCAGGATTCTATGTGATTCGGACTTAATCCTGGTTAAGTAGAATGCCAAGAAGATGCAGAGATCAGATTCAGAGAAGCCCTAGTGATAGTTAGAAAAACAATGTTCACCTTGAAAGAAGATTAAACCTGCTTAATTTGTTTATGAAAGGAAGGTGAAGAAAAAATACAATTTGTCATCAGCAATACCCATGGATAGTGAGGAAGCGGAAGATACTTTTAAGGTACTGGACAGTATTAATTCCTCATTCAGAAATGCTCTACTCATTTTTTCATGTATTTTTTTCCTTTTTTGTATGGCTGTTCCACATTTCATTTTCATGTTTTTTAGCAGAAATTGACCCTTGAGCATAAAGTTAAATACTTCCTTCTCAAACAACCTTTCTAAATCACTTTTCAAAATCTTCTTGATGACCAGCTTTGCCTTTTACCTCCTGTTTCATTTCTGTCGTGCACCACTGTATTGGTCTCACTATCAGAAAATCCTGTTCATCTTCCCTTACCTGCTTTTGTCTGGCCTAAGAGCTACTCCCTGGCATTTTTTAGTTTCTCTCACGTTTCATTGTGTTTAGGCTCTACCTACAAGTCAGTGGCCTTTTATTTCTGACCTCTAGTATTTTGTACTAGTTAAGTATAAATGGAGTTCTTCTCCCAGCTTTCTTCCTCCATCTCCCCTTCTTAATTCACCTGAAATCAGTTAGAGGGTCCAAACCAATCATTTCAGGACATCGCTCCCAAGGGGGTGAAGACCAGATTTCTCCATGACCTGCAGAAATGTCTCAGCCCTGAGCAGGATTTCTCTTGGGATTTCACTGCTAGCCAGCCTTGCTTTTTCTCTTTTTCCACCTATCATCTGGCTACACAAACATGTAGGAGGGGAAACGGAAAGGAATGGTCAATGACCACAACAGCCGTGGGTCACAGAGAGCCCTGAAGTCGTTCTGTCCCCTGCCAGGAGTACACAGAGCCCAGCACAGCCTGGCCATGGTGCTGCTGCTCCCAAAACGGAGCTGCCCCAGGTGCCTCTGCACCTACACCCAGGCACATATCCACAGCCGGGCAGGAACTGGCTGCAACACATGTCAAAACACACGCAGACGTAATGGGAGGATTCTGATGAGTGAACAATTTTCCATTATAATCTTACAGTGATGCTACCTGTCTCCTTTTCATTGTCAAGGAATATTTTTATTTACCAGGAAGTGTAGACTCTCTTAAGGGATTAGGTATTAGATGGAGTTTTCAAATAAAATAAATAAATAAAATAAGAAATAAAACAATAAATAAAATAATAAAAAGAATGACCATATCAGCACCCCTACCTCTGATGCTGTCACAGCCCTCAGGCTCAATGGTAGCACTGTACTCAGGTGTACTCTACAGCTGCTTCATGATGTTTCCTAACAGCCTGTGATTTGACCCCAAGTGAGCCTAGCAAACGCATCCCATCAAAAATGTCAGACCCAAAAGCTTCCTTTCTGTTAGTTACCCAAGACAGGTATACAAGAAAAAACTGATTTCACAGTATGCCATACTCTCTAACAGGTGCTCCAATATTTTCTTTCCTTCTGAGGTACTTCTCACTCCTGTGTCTCTCAGGCAGTGACTGCCTGATGGGTTTGTACCAGAGCTGTTTCTAGGTCTCCTCTAGCAGCACTGCACTGCGTTTCTAGCTACTCCGTGAGAATATGAACCTTGAAGGCTGGCGCTTGCTTTATTTGTTTAGATTTTTGACTGTTTACAACACCAGCTGCTGACTTCTTGATAATGCCCAGTCTTTATTATAAGCTGCTGTGGTTGCAAGGTAAGGGTGAGCAGAAGTTATATCGTTAACCCAGTCAACCCTATAAGTATCCGAATTTCCTTCATGTCTGTGCATTTTGTTAGCCACCCTACTTTTCTGGGTCTAACTGGAGTCCTCTCAAAGCCAACAGGCATCTCTTCAGGTAGTATCAATTCACCTAAGCCTCAGCTCCTCTCTGCCCTGAGAAACATCCGACTTCCAACATTACACTTCCACTATGTGTTTAGGTTATCACAGGCTGGTATCAGGAGCCTGACATGCCTTCCCTTGGCATATTCCTTCTTGAAGCAAGGCTGCTATCAGCTGCAATGCCAGCGCACTTGGAAGCTCCTTCGTGCACAGCTCTGTCGATGCCCATAAGCACTCACACAACCCAAAGCCTGCCAAAAGCTAGGGGAGTTGTTCCTGGGTGGCTGGGAGGCATATTATTCAATATGTCAGAAATCATGCTGGAAATCACAAACAGTAATCCTGTTCCATCAGACAACTAGGATAACATGTCCTCAGTTTTGGTGATAGATAATGATTTCTCTTCAGTGTTCTTGTGACTTCAGATTAATTAATACTCTCAGGTTTCTCGCCATCACTGGGTTCAGATCCACTTTATCACGACACTGCATCTCTCAGGCTTGACAGTTCCTCATTCAGGAGTTCCACCAGAGCTAATGGAATATGCATTTTGATGGACTTATGTATTACACTCACATGGGATGTTGGAGCAGACACAGCTCAATTTTCCTGTTCTCTGAACCAAAAGCTATTTAGCTGTGATTAGCACAATCCTGATCCCGAGCTATTAAGCTCTGCTGAGAGGCAAAGTATATTAGCTTGGGCTGGATGCCACATGAACCCTTGGAGCAGGGAAAGAGTGAGCTCATTTTGGTCTGCAAAAAAATCATGCAGCCATATCCATTGCCTACATGCATGGATTTATTTCTAATTAAATTTTGCAGATTACACCAATTTGGGGGGATCAGTGAATACACTTGAGAGCGGGCCATTCAGAGGGATGTAGACAGGCTGGAGGAATGGTCCAACCTTACGAAATTTAAGGACGACAAATGCAAAGTCCTGCTCCTGGAAAGGAAGAGCCCCTGGCACCAGCACAGGCTGATTCTGCCTGAGTGGGGGCAGCTTTATGGAGGAGGCCCTTGGGGTTGGTGGGCAGCAAGCTGAGCATGAGCCAGCAGTGACCCTGGCAGCAACAAAGGCCAACAGCATATTGGGCTGAGTGAACAAGGGTACAGAGCCAGAGACCAAGGGAAGTGGTTAGTTATCCCCTTCTACTCAGCACTCATTAGACCGCATCTAGATTACTGCATCCAAATCTGGGGGCCCCGAATACTGGAGAAACATTGGCTAATGGCTAACTGGATAGAGTTCAGCAGAGGCCACCAAAGTGGTGGGGGCTGGAACGCTGGCCCTGTGAGGGAGGAGAGGCTGGAGGAGTGGGCTTGTTCCGCCTGGGCCGAGATAGCTGCAGGGGAACCTCACGGCAGCTCCCGGTGAGGTCACTGAGGAGGAGTCAAGCTCCTCACAGCAGTGCAGGGCAGGAAGATGAGAAACAGCAGGAATATGTTGAAAGAACAGAAGTTAAAACCAGTGTATTGGTTTTGGCTGGGATAGAGTTAGATTTCTTCGCAGTAGCTGGTATGGGGCTCTGTTTTGGATTTGTGCTGAAAACTGTCGATAACACGGGGATGTTTTTGTTCCTGCTGAGCAGTGCTCGCACAGAGCCAAGGCCTTTGCTGCTCCTCACCCCACCAGCGAGCAGGCTGGGGGAGCACAAGGAGTTTGGGGGGGGACACAGCTGGGACAGCTGACCCCAGCTGACCCAAGGGATGTCCCAGACCATATGATGTCATGCTCAGCAATAAAACTGGGGGGATTGGAGGTTGGCAGGGATGCTGCTGCACGGGGACTGGCTGGGCATCAGTCAGTTGGTGGTGAGCAATTGTTTTCATTTGCATTGCTTGGGGGGGGGGTTTGTATTTTATTTTCTTCTCTCTGTTGTTTTGGTGGGGGTTTTTTCTTACAATTTTTTTTTTTAAATCTTTTTAATTATTAAACTGTTTTTCTCCCAACCCACAAGTTTCTTTCTCACTTTTACCCTTTGGATTCTTCCCCCCTATCCCACTGCAGGGGAGTGCACAAGCAACTGCGTGGTGCTTAGTTGCCAGCCAGGGTTACACCACAACAACTGGATAGAATTTTTTTCCCCATGAAGATTCCCAAGCAGAGGCACAGGTGGCCCAGAGAGGTGATGCGCTTTCCGTCTTTGGAGGTTTTCAAGCCCTGACTGGATGAAGACCTGATCAGCCTGGTCTGACCTCAGAGCTGACCCTGCTGTGACAAAAGGTTGGACCAGAGGCCTCCTGCGGTCCCCTCCTGCTTAAATTATACTGCAGTCCTGTCATCCCATGATCATCTATGTTCATCCTCTTGAAAATGTGTCCCTCGAGTCCGTTAAAATTCTGGGCAGACATCACAGCAATGACTCCCCTTCCCTCCCGCCATGTGTCCAGAGCCACTTCTTCTGTGCCTCGTACCTGCCTGCGGTCCAACCTCAGCACTGCGGCTGCGCTTCAGAGAGGTGGCTGAAACAGCTTTCCTTGAAGCTGAGTAGAAGAAGCTTCTTCCTCCCTCCTCATGAGTAGTTCTTGATTAAAAAAAAAAAAAAANGATTAAAAAAAAAAAAAAAACAAACCACACTGCACCTTTATCTTTGTCATGGTTTAACCACAGCCAGCAACTAAGCACCACGCAGCTGCTCACTCACTCCCCCCCCACCACCCAGTGGGATGGAGGAGAGAATCGGAAGGGAAAAGGTAAAACTCGTGGGTTGAGATAAGAACAGTTTAATAGAACAGAAAGGAAGAAAATAATAATTATAACAATAATAAAATTACAGTAATACTAAAAGGATTGGAATATACAAGTGATGCACAATGCAATTGCTCACCACCTCCCGATTGATGCCCAGTTAGTCCCCGAGTAGTGATCCCCTTGGCCCCCACTCCCCCAGTTTATATACTGGACATGACGTCACATGGTATGGAATACCCCTTCCGCCAGTTTGGGTCAGCTGCCCTGCCTGTGTTCCCTCCCAACTCCTTGCGCCCCCTCCAGCCTTCTTGCTGGCTGGGCATCAGAAGCTGAAAACTCCTTGACTTTAGAGTAAACACTACTTAGCAACAACTGAAAACATCAGTGTGTTATCAACATTCTTCTCATACTGTATCCAAGACATAACACTACACCAGCTACCAGAAAGACAATTAACTCTATCCCAGTTGAAACCAGGACAATCTTACTTTCACATAAGCAAACAGATCAAAAAAGAATGATGAGAGCCACTTTATCTCTCCATTAGGAAGCTTAAATGCGAATCTGGGCTATCTGCCTTGAAGACCCACATATAGGTGCATTTCCATAAGATATTCTAGAAGATAATAAAAAGACTCTATGTGTAGTATGTGAGTGTACATTTGTACAGGCTATTGTTCTCAGATTGCCTCAATTATAGTTTTGGTCATGGCTAAAGAGTTTTATTCCCAGACCAAATGCATTGTTCATAATTTTTCGAAAAACTAGAATCAAGTGGTTGGCAGTTGGACTAGATTATCATCGTAGGTTCCTTCCAACCGAACTATTCTATTCTAAGTACTTCAAGTATTGTTCTTCAAACTCATAGTTTAGGTATTTTTGAGGGAGGGGGGGGAAAAATCCAGAATGCAGTGAAGAAAACAGGAAACACTAGATCATATAAGCATATAGCCACATTATTCTTTTTTAACTCCGCAAAAGTAGTATTACAGGAAGAGATAACAAATTGCAGCATTACTGCCAGAGGAAGGGTGAAAGAGCACGTCCCTCAAACTGGGATGGAAAAATCTCTTCCGTTGGGACTGGGTGTCACTGCAAGGACTGGAAACGATATATGCACAATGAATTATATAGGCACCAATTACTCAGAAAAGTTTGAATTTTCACGCATGTGAAACGAGGCACCCACGTTCATACCAGCACCGGCATGGAGTCACAGTCACCCGCGGCAGCGTTTAATTTCTCCTTCCTAACTCAGCTAGCCTTCACCCTTTCCCTCCCGCTCGCCCCCCCCCAGCGGGCAGAGCCCCGCTGTACGGCCCGGGGAGCGGAGCACCAAGCCTTGCTCCTTCCACGGCCACCACGAGAGGTCCCCCCAGCCCAGTGAATGCATTCCCACTGGGAGTAAGAAGAGGCCGCGGGATAACAGCCAGCAGAGAGCGGAGTACGCTCGTAGCTCGGCCGCCAAAGTGGCTGTGGAGTTCTTTTACATGAGCGGGCATTTAAAATAATGGTATTTGCAAACTCCTGCCTCGGAGTCTCATCTTTGCNCGCCCAGTGAATGCATTCCCACTGGGAGTAAGAAGAGGCCGCGGGATAACAGCCAGCAGAGAGCGGAGTACGCTCGTAGCTCGGCCGCCAAAGTGGCTGTGGAGTTCTTTTACATGAGCGGGCATTTAAAATAATGGTATTTGCAAACTCCTGCCTCGGAGTCTCATCTTTGCAGCTCCATGTCCCTGTGTTTCAAAGACTGAAGTTACGTGTGTCGTTCTTTTCATAGAGACTGAGTTTAAAAAGCCAACAAAACTAGAGCTAGAAAAAATGGCATTAACAGAATATTCAGAATAATTCAGAAAAATATGCTGTCTCTGCTGAGACCTCAAATAAACCCAATTGCTGTCACTTCTCCCCAGAGTTAAAATTCTAATGGAAGTGCAAATGTTTTGGTGCCAGCGGGGGCCCCGAGCAAACGGGTGTGCATTCTGCCTTCTTTTCACGCAGTGCGTGCCATATGCTTTCACTGAAGCGTATTCCGAGCTGCATTTTGGTACACATCCAGATGACTTCAGGTACGGGTGTGCTCCAGCCAAACTGTTAATATGAATCATGATTCGCAGTAGTGAAAGCGACACATATCTGTGCAATATTCATCAACATGAAAGGCCGGTGCAGGTAGCAGCATATTAGCCACCCTGTTAGTTTTGGACAATGCTGCATCTCAACGGTTGTCACGCGTCTTCTTTTAAAAGATTTTAGAAGTCATGTGAGAGACCAACTCGTTGCAGATTAATCACCATTGCAGAAGGGAATGGCGAGGAACAGGTTGGCCTAGTTGTACAGTTAGAAAGAACCAGGGGCTAAGTTTGTTAAGACTGTGCCCTAGCCTTTATCCAACAAAGCATGCGTTTAATTTTAAGTTCGTAAGTGATTCATTGACATCAGTATGGTTATTCTCATGTTTGAAATTAAGCACCTGTAAAAATGCTGTACAGGATTTTGGACCTCTCCCTTCAGTACCCTCAAAGTGTTCACACAATAGTGCCCTTTGTAGTGTTGGAAAATCTGGTTCCTCAGCTTCCTTTGCCTGCAGTGATACTGCATAATGTGAGAAGCAAGTCATTCTGGGCCCAGTCCTTCTGTGAGCTCCACTTAGGCAGGTGTCAAAGCTGTGAAGAGTCTCTGTAGCCCAAGCCTCTTAAAGCCTGTTTGCACCAACTGCAGTGCTGAATCCAGGTGCCTGTTGCATTCTTCCCCCATCGAACTGAGTCTCAAACTATGGCAAAACAACTTCAGCCTGGGAATTCAAGATCATCACTGCATCAGGGGAACAGCTTTCAGGGGAACAGCTTTAGCTTGTGTAAAACTTAGACAGTGCCTTGTCGTAACAAAACGGCCTGCTTACTTACAGCCTCCAAAATTCTGTAAGTGACTTCTGGTTAGGACGCTGTAAGAATACAGTCCAGTAGACTTAAATGTTTGTCCTCCTAAGCTTCCTAAAAATCTTGCCTAATTCCCAGATAAAAAATGTTCTGTAAGTATATAGCATGGTTACCACGTGAAACTGCTGATTTAGCCTGAATACGAATGTACAATGCCCCAGTAGCATACCTCAGTGATGTACTTGCAATACACAAAGCAGAGTGCATGTATTTGCATGCAGCTCATCATAAACGCTTATGCTTTAGCACTAGATGACCTAGGGGGGAAATGAAGTAACCTTGTAAGTGGCTGATTAGAAGGGAAAAATGTTATCCTGTCATTAAAGAGTGACTGAAGAGGGGAATAAATTTCCAGACCAAAGACATGAACTAAAAGAATTTGAATTACTTTCTGATGCTAAGTATATCAGGCATTTGGACAGTGGCCATCACTGCAAAACTACCAGGCGGTAAGCCAGGAGTCATGTTCGTCGCGTAACTGTCACCATGGAGGAGTGGGTGAGGAGTGTCCTTCCCAAAAGGCATTAGCACGCCGGTTGCATGGGCTTGTGTTGGAGCTCAGTCACACAGAAAGTTATAAGCTGTATGAAGTGCCAGCTTGATGCCTTACAGTAGTGCCTTTAACCACGGAACCGGCTTTTTGTTTTGATATCAAAGAGACAGGAAATATATTTGTGTGCATGTGTATGCCTACGCACATTAAATTCCACTTGCAGAAAATAGAAACTGACCCTTCAAAAGGGCTATTGCAGAGATTAGAGCAAAAAATTTCAGAGGCAGATGCCTTGAGTCTGGCTGGTTTGTACTTAAAGTTTTAAAAATTGTTAGTGCTAGTGTGTCTTTCTAATGTGAACAGAGAGTACAACAGAGGGCTTATATACAACCACAAATTGGGGTTTTGAAGCCTAGCCTTTTCTAAAAATCCTAGCAATCGCTTAGAAAGAACTTGAACAAACCCATATGTTTACATCAGCTTCAAAGAAAGAAAAGCATATGAAAATGTTCTTCATAGGGCACACACTTCTACTTGTTATTCAACTATTTATGATCACACATATTTGTACAGAGAGGCTTTTTCATATTTTTTTCATATTTCAGTGTCTTACCTTACAATGGTTGGTACCAGAATTACTACAGAAACAGGGAAACTATATTGTTTAAAATGTATATCACAGCAAAAATTCATGCATGGAAACACATGAAAAGATGTAAATAGATACAGAGGGCACGGCTGAAGTCTCAGTAGCAGAATGCGTGTAGTACACAAACATCACCACTGCTATTGCTCTTGGGTATCAATGTGTTTTTCACCCACCGCTTTATTTGCTCCTTTTTCCCTTCTCTTCCATAACACGTAGACAGTGGTTCCAACACCCAGGTGCTGCCATGGGGTACAGAAGGTGCCCTCCATCCTCTCTCTTCACCTTCTGCACACCTTTGCCTTAACATTCGGGAGTGACCCTCCTGCTGCCGTATCACCTAAAGTGTAGGACTTCCTTCTCCAAAACAGACGTGTCCAGAAACGCCCCATTATCTGCAAAAAGCAACAAGACTCTGAATACGGTTTTTCATTACATTGATATTAATCCAAATCTCATCACTGCAGTACAAATTACAGCAGAATTTGGCCTTTGCTGGCGTTGAAGCAATAAGGGAAAACATGTGCGTAATCGTTAACAGCTGTGAATTTACACATTTCGAGGCATGTTTTTAAGTTAATGTGCTCTCTGAAGATGTGATTAGTTGAGTCGGCATAAATCCTACAGCTATATTGAAGTCTGAGGTACAAATAACAGTAAAGCTTTGGCTTCAAATGCTCACGAGACTTTTCATAAAATATTCTACATTGGGCAGTAGCTTTATCATAAAAACTTTTAGGAAAAGCTACAGACCATTATGCTAAAAGTAGTACAGATCAGAAATAAATACATAAAAAGAGTATTTTCAGGAAGAGGTAATAAAGACCAAATTTGGATAATATAGAACATATTACCTCTTTTCATAAACTTTCTCTTGCTTATGTCCCTAAATGGTCACTGCTACTCTAGCACTAAAGGAAGACACTGCTCACAGGCAGGATTCTCAGTTTGAAGTGTCCCTTCATTGTCTTCTTTAATACATTCAAGAAGTTTTAAAACATCTAGCAGTTCATCAGTAACCCACCCATGATGTAGCAGACATTTTATTCTTTAAAATAAACATCGCGCATTCCAAAATGCCTAAGGAATCTACTCTATGCCTCTGCATATTGAAAAGGGGGGGCTGCACAGAAGTCCTGTTCCCAGGCTCCAGCAAATGGCTCTGGACAATAGTGGAACTATTCCAACCATTGCCCCATCAACCTATTTAAAAACTGTTCCCGCGCGCTGAGAAGCATTTGAACATTTTAATCCTGCTAAATGTTTGGGCCCATAGAGGACAGATTTGCACCTACGCGCTGGACTTAGCATTGTAAAAGTTGGAGGGTTTTATTTTTATTTTCTGTGGCTCTGCCTGAAGCACATCTAACTGCCAAGGCACTCCATCATCTGCATTGGGCTCCCTGACCAGCCATGCTGGGCATCTCTTGAGGTTCACTGTAGCTTCAGCCCAGCTCACAAGCCCGGGTGTCCTTCCTATGGAAACCAGGGATCTGGGGAAGGATGGCTGGCATGCACATGGGTTTCACCCTAAAATGGAATCCAGACACAGCTTTCGTGCACATCCTAAGTCAGAAACTCAGATGTTTCCCAGGTGATGGTGTCTAGACGTAGGCTTAGTGATTCTGGGACAATAATTCACATTCTCCTGCACGTAGGTTTCTCATCTGCATTATGGAGGTATTAAGGCTGCCATTGTGCTGTCCATGTTCCTTGCTATCAGTTTGGAGTGAGAATGGTCTCCCAACATCCTTGTTGAGAGTTAAGACATGAACATCCTGATTTCTGTTTAGATCTCCAGCTAGTTTTATAATTAATACATGCACAATAATTTGTTAATAATAATAGAAGTTTAATCTCTCAAGGTTACATAATGCATGCTTCTCTGCTACGCACCTGACCGTGGTGATGACTACAATGCCACACACCACATAAATTCAGAATGCTTATAAAAAAATTTATGTCTTGCCACCTGTTCTCATCCAGCTTTTCTTTTTTTAACTAAAACAACTGCAAGTGAAAATACAGACTTTCAAGCCAAAGAAACACTGCAGCTAGTGTCCAATTTCAAAGGGTTCATATTAAAATTGTATGAAGAGAAATCCAACAGGAATAACTTTGGGAACTCAAAAGCATAAAAACTGGCAGTTTCAAATTCCATACTGGGAGATGGCCTATTTTTAGAGATAAATGAGAATTTCTGCTTCACTTTAAACCTGTTCTATTTCTGGAGCTCCAGCCAGCTGCCTTCCCAATAAAAATGAATAATAATAATAACTACAACATGTGAACATTGGCCTTCGCACAAGGGCTTGCAACTTTAAAAAAACATTGCTAACAGTCATTTTCTCTTGCTGCAGTGATCGCATCCACAGCCACACTCACCTTAAGTGAAAGTAAGTTAAACTTTTGGCAGCAAATTTTGAGTTAGGAATTATTTTAGGTAAATAAATGCAGTGCAAGCTATGAGGAAAAGAATGTGTATCTGGACACCCGTTTTTCATTTATAATATTGGATTAAGTTCATCTCATCCTCAAGGCAGGAAAGGCATCATCTGAATCCATCTATGAGAAGCTGAATAAATGATAACTTATGCAAGAATGCAGAAATTCCCTTTTAAATAGAAGTGAGCAAAATGGGTCACTGGTAATTAAATTATTGATTAACTTGGCCTGCCACCCATTCCACAATGTGAACTGATATTTATTCATTTAGACAACACATCTCGGCACCTTTTTGAATACAGGAGTCCAGACTGAACTGGTAGTAGCCTCCCACTTAATATGTGAGTATTGTTTTCAAAGCTTGATACTTACTGGGCCAGAAAGAAAAAGGACAAAAAGGTGGATTGCAGTGCTGCAAGTAGGAGGACTCTATGGCCATCTAAAGTATAAAACCTTTTCTACCTGCAAATTCTCTGACTTGGTGGCCCTTGTAGCATATACTTAATGTGTCATTTGTTTTCTCAACTGAACTGTATGCCAGCCAGGGCCAGATGAGACCTCCTTGATCACTTGCCAGATGTAAGAGTCATACAGGGCATGAGCTCCTTTCATGATGATAAATGAAAATTTGGAATATATACGAAATACAGCATTAGAGTCATTGACTTTGGGAAACACCTTATCTGCTACCCCAATAAAGCCCATTTGGCTCTGCTTTCAGAAAGGCTTTATTACAACTGAAGCAATGAGGCACATATAAAAGAAGAGGTGAAGAGTGGGTACCAGGTTACCATGCACATCTGTGCATGCACACACACATGTACATTCACAAAGGTGTGTGAAATTTTTGTCTTTCACTATATGAACAGCCCATAGTTATTTCCTTCAGTTAACGTATAGCATCTGTATTATGCTGATATCCCTAATCAATGGCTGACAAATGTGCCTTCAACCAGTAAGTTTGGAAAAATAAGTAAATACATCTATAAATACTTCCAAATTAATATCAGGTTTGCCCCTAAGTATAATAAATTACATTCTTAAAACAACAGTGGAGAAGTAAAATATCATGATCACTACATCACTGTATAATGATTTTTTCGACAAAGGGTTACAACTTTCAAGTAAAACATCATTGTCATACAAGATGACACAATTGTCTCCAAAAATAAAAATGAAAATAATAATTAAGGCAAATCCATCTTTATGCAATTAAGTATGTATTTCCTTAAATAGTTGCATTTGTGCAGAAAACATTAATTCCGTTCATGCACAAAAATATCCTCAAATAAACAAAAAGGAGCAGGAAACCAAATGGCAAATATAAAACATTCTGTACTAATAATTTGCCTTGTTCCAGTGTGTTTGCAACTACACTAATCCTTTTTTTCCTCACTAGTTTCTGTATTGTTAATTGCCGGTACAGCCACTCATTTTCATCACAGATATCTAAACTATGAAACAAGGAATATAATAATTAATCAAATACTATAGAAAGAGAAGCACTTGTATCATGCCTTAAGGGCATTGGCTGATTTGAGATTGGAGGATTATCTTGCACATCATATTATATAGTGTAGAATATGAATATAAATAAAGAGGTAAGGTAGATTTAGGTAAGTAATACCAAAGCACCTTCAGCAGCACCTCAAATGTCTTATTTTTGCAAATCAGCTGCATATAAAGCCACTATTTTTTTATTTATACACCTTGATCTTACCTAGATGTCTTGATGACTTACCCAGTTCTAGAAGCTTGTTCCAATTCCTTTTTTGGGACTATATCAAAGGGAGAAGCCAAATACAACTTCTGACAAGTATAACTCGGCGAGACTGTTTTCAGAGAGGGACCCTTAGATGGGTTCATTATTTCATCCAAAGCAAAATTTGCAGCTGCTGGGAGCTGACTGAAGATCTTCCAAATTTTTCCTTTTTGTTGTGGATCTTTAGATATCATTGTTTTTGTAGATATCTGCCCAACATGTCTTGACAGCTACTTGATCTCATATTATCTGATAAGAAAATGAAGAATAATTTACTGTTAATAATAAACTCTCTTAAGTGCTACTTTGCAAACACAGAAGCAAAGTATACTCGCATGAAATGAGCAATGAATGAGTATGCCCCAACAAGTTTACCACCTAATACCAGGAGCCTCAGAAAGAGAACAGCGTGAGCTCTTCTTACGCCCCAAATCAGAGAATACAAGCAAGACAAGAAAGCAGGCAACTGCTGTGGGAAAGAAGAGTGGATATTAAAAATATTGGGAGGAAGGCTGCTATAACAAATGGGTTTTAAGAACCCATTTGTACTTTTTTTGTAGTTTTGCCTTCATTCCTTAAACTCTATTCCTTATGACTTCACTCCAGCTGGTTCTGGGAAAGGAAAGATAAGAGGGTGCTGGGCTTTGCAGCACAGGCTATGCTCAGCCATAGGCACCTCTCCTCTGGGCTCTCTCAAACCATGCATGCGACCTGGCTGCCGGCCTGCTTAAGGCTCTCGCTGCCTCTTGACATGATGCATCCCAGCACCCACAGGGCTGGGACCATCCTCGGAGGCGTGCATTGGTCTAGGAATACAGATATAATAATAAAAGGGGTGAAATAAATTTTTTTAAAAAGTAGCCATGAAAAAGCCAAAAGAAAGCTGAGTCCACCACTCTTCCCACAGTTGTACAGAGGCTTGTGGGCATGTCTCCATGCTTTGGTACCAACGGTTGCACATCTGCCATACCCGTCTCCCAACCCTGGCAAACCATGAAGCCGTCTGTATTAACAAAGCCCTGAGTTCAAGGTAATAATTTTTTTCTGGGAGGCAGTATTAAGTAGCTCGCACTACACTAGCATCTTTGCACGGATGTTAGTCCTGAGCTGGCCCTTATCTTGCAAGCACAGAGATGCAAGTGCCCATGCTTACCCATATAGACACAGCATAAAGGTCTGTATTTTTCCCTTCTCCTTATATATGTAGATACATTTCTTCTCAGTTTCTCAGAACTATTTTTCCAATGAATTTAACATAGCTAGTTCTAAGGTAAAGCCTTAGCCTTTTTCTTTTTCATTAAAACAAATTGTCTCTTGATGAATATGGATATTAACCTGCAAACCATTATTTCTTTCTCTAGTCTTTACACATGAAATTCAGTTCTGGCACAGATGGCTGTATATATCATCCTGTACTAGATGAAAAGATTGCAGGAAAAGGGGCTGCAGGATTTTGTGTTCAAAGCAGCTCTCAGACTTACCACAAAGGTCTCAGCTACACTGCTTAGCTCACTGCACAGCACTACAGCCTCAAGCAGCGACCTTTTTTTTGGGGGGGGGATGTTCTGTGAAGCTGGGGATCCCCACAGCTACGCAGCTCGCCCAGCAGAGTGAAGCAGCAGATGTGAAGGTCTAAGTCTGCAAATGCTAAACCACAGCCTGCTCTCCCCTAAACTCTCTGTGCTGTAACTCTAATATTGCTGTAGGAGTATGTGCTCCCTGACACGTTGTTCCTTGGACTTCAGTAACTGCTCACGGGACCAGAAGCTTACGTGACAAAAAAAAAACAGTTATCAGGGGCTTTTATAATACAATATTTCAATCTCTTTGTGGATTAAGCTGACTAAATGGAAGTAAAAGGGGTGTTTGCTGCAATGCCACTTCAGCTATGAGGTTGCTGCAGTTCAGCACGACAGAGGTGTACCAAATTCCCTGTTAATACACTACAACTCTGGGTCCCAAGCTAAGACTGATAGAATGAAATAAGTTGTGATTGTGGAGCACATTTCCAAACGAAGCCAAAAGTGCCTAATTCTTTGCCTTACGATTACATCTAAACATTTTTACAGATCTCAAACCCTTTGAACTTTAAAACTTTACAATAGCATAATTGATTTTAATCTTTTCTAAGCACTTATCTGGTATATGAAACTAGATACTCTATATTGTGATTCAGCCCTCAGGCTTTAAAAATTGTAAATACAATTCCTTTGAAAAATCAAATCTAAAATCAAATATCATATCTCTAATGACAGTATTAGTCTTCTCAGTTTATGGTTTTATTACTATGATTAATATACAGCCCCTGTGCTTCAGGTAAAAGGAGCCCACAATTGTGAGAAGAACATTTGTCCAACATAACACGAAGCAATATTAATAATTGACTTAACTGAAAAAAAATCATATTGGCGGGGGCACTAACTCAGCTATGCAGGACTGTTTATAGTACACTTCATTAGGATCCTCAGCACTCTATCATGACTATGTCATTTTAATACCCATCAATGTCAAACTCTGCAGAAGAGCGAAATACTTGGAGCACCGCTGTGGAATGATGACACCCAAACATTTAGACGCTGGGGCACAAATCAAATTCATAACCCAAAATTAGATGTTGAAGTGTCCACACTACCTGGCGGAGTATGACGCATCTACAAATGGGATCATTACATGGCAATGCATCAACTGCGTAGCCAAATACAGGAACCAGCAGGAAAGGTGGAGAGAAGGGCAGGTCCCAGTGCCTTCCCTGGGATGCTGAGGGCACAGCACCCCATTGCAGGATGTGCTCACAGCCAGCTCTGACACAGACCCAGCCAGCACAGCCTTAAATCTCTCCTTGATGTGCCATCTCAAAACCACTGTGAAACCTCCAAAAAATCCACCAAACCAAGCCTTCTGCACAATAACAGGGCACCAGAGCACTCCTCCAAGAAGTAGGAGAGCTTTTTGATTCCTCTTTCCTGTCTGGTATTATTTAAGTATTTCCCTCGCCCCACGGCCCTGTCTCACAATTCTGGAGTAAAGCGTACACCTCAGCTGAAGAGCATACCCAAGTCTTCCACAGAGTAATGACTTTAGCAAAAAAACTGAATAGGTGATGATACACAGCTTTTGCAAAATAAAGCTGTTATGTATTTATGTGTTTATGCTTTATGTAAATGCTCCTATTATGTCCATTTCATACAGCATTCTGTCATGTAATAAAATTACTGATACACTCCTTAGCAGATGTGAGACCCATCTTCCAAGTCTCTGCCAGTCTGAGGGCATTTGAACACACTTGTCTCACAGGAAAAGCCTCACCCCCAGACTACACAGCTGGTGAATGAGGTGTTCCCATGTTCAGCACCCAAAATGTATATGGATGCCCTTTTATTAAAAAAATAGTCGTATGAATTTCATGAGAATGTTGGAGTAGATTATCCCATGTTCTTAGCAAAGGGATTAAACGCTGGGACCAGTATACTGGGCCAGACTTGCTGCTTCACCTACCATCAGTGAAACAGAGCAGGAGACTTTGGGAAACCAGTTAGACCTCTGATTCTCTGCCTAAATTTAGCCTGCTTAGGGAAGCCTGGAGACTGGCTTGCCCCAGCTGGAGAACACCCATCTCTCATGAGGTCCTCTACAATGGCAGGGCTGGCTAGGACGAGGGCATAAGTGGGGTGGCTGGAAAGCAAGAGGCTTAGCCCTTTCCCCAGTCTTTATTCGGTGGAGGGATGTTAAGAAGCTTTCACCAAATACTGCTGCTCCACTCATCCAGAAAGTTCGAAGGTGGGAAGGTAGTAGGAGCACACAGGTGAATCCCTCCGGGGCTCACTTGGCCCATGCTGGCACAAGTAGGTGTAATTTCGATCTCATGGGTCAGCAGAGGTGAAGTGGGGAAGGGATGTCTCTTCTGCTTTTAGGGCAGGAAAAAACATAAATTATAAACTGAATGTAATGTCTACAAAAAGCCAGCTCGCTATCTTCACATGATGTCCATGTTGCAGGCCTTAAAACTGTGCCTTAAAACTGATCCACAATGGAGACAATGCATGCCTCGTAAGTAGCAATGGGAGCCAAACCTACAAAATATGCTGCACCATCTTTTTGTTTGTTTGTTTTCTGCACATTTTTGGTTTTTTCTACATTACTCATTTTATGGTTGCACCACCAGGTGCCAGTCAAGAGTGGGATGAAAGGATACAAAAATAAAGCTGCAGTTTATGCATTTGAGGACTTAGGTGCCACTCTAACATGAGAGACATTGTAGTTCTGACTACAAAGCATCTCACAGGCTTTAGGACACGGAAAATAAACAGTACCAAGCACAAACACTATGAAGACTAATTTTAGCCCTTAGCCTCTTATTTCACTGTTTTGAACTGGAACAGACATTGCAGCAAAAATTCCTGAGAGCTGAATTCAATCCCCATCTCAGATACATGGTTATTTCTCTATGTTATATGACACTCTCCAACCTGTCATGTATTGCTATCACTCAAAACCATTTATAACTTGTTAACAAGGTGGTGAAAGGGATCTGAATATTTTCCCAGAATGGTAGTTACATGTTTTAATAAAGATGAATATCTTGATCATTTTAAGGACACATTAAATAGCAGGGCAAAATAGCCTTCTTTGACATCTGAAAACAAGTTCATTTGCTAGAAGGCGGTGCAAAATTCATGCATAAATTATTTTAACCAAAATTAGGCTGACAATTGACAGCACCAAGAAACACGCCGCAGGTTTCTTGATCATTTCATAGCTATTATTATTATAATAGAGAGAGTATTGTAGGACAAACTCAGTGAAGAAAACTCAGGCCAGGGAAGAATAAACTACTGTGGTCTTGACACAGATTTCTCCTAGGGAATGTGCATTGCTTAGTTTCTGAAGGGAAATCCAATTATGATTTTTATAATCCTCACCGTTTGCTTTTTGCAGAAAGTGGGTCATCTGCAGCAGACTATCATGCATAAAGCACTCAGTTTTCACATTTTCTTGACAAAGCCTGTTTTCCAGGCTTCACAGACCATTTCCACATGCTCTCCCCTTCCCTCTTGGTACACAGGGAACTTTCTGCAGGGAGCAGAAGAAACCAGCTCCAGCCATAGGGACAATGCCACTGAGGTGGCTCTTCCATGTACCAGAGGAGTCCCACATCCGGACCACGGTGGGACAAAGACTTGAAGTTTGGATTTCCCAGATTCCTTCACAATTTTTGTTTATGTTTTTGTACATAACTTAACGTTATACCTTTTTAGATAAAGGTCTTCTAAAGAAGGTAGATTTGGTATATCTTAGTGAACTACCACAGATGCAGGTCCTGTCACCATGTGTAAAAACTTGCAACAAAAGGAAAGATGGAATTAATAAAGAAACTGTGAAGTGTAATGAAAAAATATAATGAATGTTAACTTCACCTCTGCAGCCCAGGCAGGAAAAAATAATCCTCCTTAAGAGCTTAGCAGTGCATCTATAAAAGACTTGATCCTAAAGCCCTGAATTAGAAGAAACTTGGCATCTGTGTCAACATTTGCAGAATCAAAGTTCACACTGAAATGAGGTTTCCCTCTTTCAGCTTTTCAGTTTTCCTTTTTTTCTTTCAGCCCTCCTTTCCCCTGTATCCACCACCACACAGTCTCTTTTTTCCTTGTTTGTTGCCAGAATGCAGAAAAGGTCTTTAAGGATTTTTTTTCCCAGCCCCATCTGATGAAAAACCATCAAACTGAGTGAGATGTAAATAAAAATGTCATCTGGTTTCACATGTTTTAAAGTGCCTGACTTCTTGTGTTTATAATTTTAAAATTACTTAATTTTAAAACCTCAGACTTTAAAGGATATCTTCATTATGCCCTGAAAACTAGCACAAAGGCAAAGGATAAAGAAAACAGGTTTTTAAATGAACATTTATTACATTTTTTTTTTCCCCTGACAAGCAGCTGCAATAGTAAAATAGTTAATCAGCTGTATAATACTTAACCCTCTGGATGTCAACTTTAATCTACATTTTTAAAAGGAATCAACATTTTTTGTGCACTTGCCCTACTTGCTTCCCAGGTTATGCTTTTGGGATAAGTACATTCTCCTCTCCTGAGCTGGCCACCAAGTGAAAGCTCTGTGCTCTCATTTTCTATGTGTTTTTCTGCTAGTTATGTTGCTGTCCCAGAAGAATAACTGAGAGAAGTTATGACGACTGAGCCACTGGCATCCTGTGTCCAAAAATGCAATCTCTGGGAGAAAATAAATTATTGAGATATTACCTGCAGGCACAACTGGGCATTATAAAAAAAAAAAAAAACAGGGTTTTGTGGGTTGTGTCTATAACATTCACTGCAGTACAATCTTGAGATGACAAGTGTCTGTGTGTAAGTGTACAAAACTAGGCTGTACAATGGTCACATTTGGTACAGAGGAGACACGGGTGTAGAAATGGGTATCATCAGCCCCTTTTCCGTCCCTTTATCCCAGGCACCTTGGTGGCCAAATTAACCCTCAGTATCACATGTGAGCAAGTCTAACACTACAGAGTTAGAGCAAAACCACAAGGACAGGTGCCGCTCGGGCTGTCCCATGTCGATGGGACCCCTGCCCCAAGGGCAGCACGCTTCTTCATGCTACGGAGGTCCCCAGGCATGGACAACCAGCCACAACCCTCCCTGGCTGCCACCCCCCTGCAGAGGTGACACAGCTGCAGGAGCCACAGACTGCTCTCAGAGCTTGAATCCCTGCTGCTGCATGGGAGTCTCGTGGCAAAAAAAAAAGCTACCCATCTTCAGCTAACAGGCAGGCTGGTCATCTCCTGTGGCTACATTTCCTGCTGCAGCGGCGTGCGACCTACTGGTCTGCCTGCCCTGCAGATGTAATTTGCTCTCCCATGCAAAGCAGAAGTGCCTTTGATCCAGAGCCTGGATTAAAATCCAACTTTGAAGATTTGCTAAGGGGTGCTACATTTAAAGCTGTCCTATAAATTAATTTAAAGACCCAACAATTACCTTAGAAAGAGAATGTTGTTTCTGTGACCTCCTTTCACAGAAGCTTGGCTTGGAGGAAGATCCCTTTGCAACCTCCAAATATAGGGTATCCTCATCCACATTTTACCTTGGGACACCTCGGGTATGTCCCAGGATACAGACTGAAAATTATTTCCCCAAGTGAATCCCCCCGCCCCAGAAGAAGTGGGGTCAGACGGACAACATGGAGCCACAGCCAGGCTACAACCAGGGGTTCCCGCATGCAAGCCTGGTGCCCATGAGATAGGCTAATCCCACCCCTCCATGAGTGTCAAATATAGCCCAGGGTCCTAAGCAGCTCTTTTCCAGAACAGTGCAATTAACAAATTGTATAGAAAACTTGATCCTTTGTGCTACTTTGGAGTATTGGTTTGGGCTATTTTTGCAGTCCCTTTGGTTACAGACACTTTAAAAACAGATTAGGCTGCCTTATTGCTATGCCAGCTCTGTATATTCTTGTGACTAGTAACTGTTACGTTAATGGCAATCACTGGGAAGCAACCTGCCAAATTAGAATAAGGCCATTACAATTTACACCTAATAAATATAGGCGGATGCGAGAAAACATATTAAAATATATTCCTAGGAAAACACATCATTAAAACTAAAAGGATGGCACACAAGATAATTCAAGGGTTGCATAACCTTACAATATAACCAAGTACATATGCACTAAAAAGTCTTATGTATGCTGATCAGCTAAGGAACCCTTCAAGAATTGTATCGGCTTTTTAAAACATGTTACTGTTATCTGTTAGTCCTCTGTAAATACCATTTGCGGTAGTTTATAAACAACAGTGGCTGGTGCTGACTAAAAGATCATTGCTGCTCAAATATGTATCATTTACTCCTCTCTTTCAGCACTAGCGCAACTAATTTTCACTTTACTCAGACAAAGGGAGTGTGATTTCGGAGATTAATATGCTGATTTTTTCCCCATTGCCACATATCATAAATAATCTCTGACCATGCTCTTTTTGTGTCTTGTATGTACATTTATCCTCTTCCCTCCAATCATTCCTTATAAGCATGTCAAAAATGATGTCTTTTTTCCAGAAGACAAATGTTTTTACTGCTTTCCATTTTTGTGCTATTTAATTGACTGTTTTACATCCCAGATTCCTTTATTTCTCTTGTAAGACTCCCAGCCACCTGTCCAGCCCCTGCTTCCTCTCTGAGGCTATCTTTTGTTTGAAATAGTTTGTGATATATTATTTGCTTCTGATTATAGATAATTCTTCTCATTCTACATAGACGAAGTGTTTTTTGTTACTTTAATATTTAAACAGGCCAGAAACTACTGAGATCATCTAACCTAACTCTCTGAATAATAATAGCCACAGGACTGCCTTGAATTAGCTCCCCTTTCAACTGGAGGAGACCTCTAGAAACACATATGAACTTGATTTAAATGATTCCAGTGATGGTAAATCTACCACAACCCATGATAAACTGTTCCAGAGTTTAATTAACATCTCTATTAAAAATGTGTGCTTTATTTGTACTTTACATTTATCTGCTTCATCTTGCACCAACTGGATGTTATTAAAGCCTAGTTTGTTCTGGAGTTCAAAAAGCTTTTTCATAGCGAGTTTCTGGTTTTGATATAGGTACTTACATGTTCATTGACTCTCTCACCCTGAGGCAAGTTTTCGAGGACTCTGGTCATTCCTACAGCCCTTCACCTTCTTGACATGTAGACATGAGACCCTAGCACTTTTTTTTCCTCTGAGTTCCATGACCATCTGGAGCCACAGTCAATCTTTCAGTCTTAACTTTTAGTCAATATTGCCCTATTCACACATCCGAAGATGGAATTGTCTTTTTCACCAAATCATCATTTTCAGATGATAATCCTCTTGAAAACTTCCTGCACAGGAGACTGAGACAGGGAGACACACATCACAACTGACACCTGTCAGGACACCATTTATGAATTTAACTGCTACTACTAGTAGCATCAAGCTGTTATTACTAATAGAAGATAATGGTACATTCAAGTATTTGGACACACGTTCGCATTCACTCCTTGCTGCAGACATTGGGAGGCCGGTCCTGCTGGTTTCCTCAGAAGCGGAGGGTCGTGCTGAGGCTCTGAGGGCTTCAGGTGGGTGCTCGGCAAGTCCCTCGTGGTCCCACGCTTCGTCAGGCTGCATGCAGCAACCACTGCCTTCCTCAATACGGTCTGAGTTGTACAACCTTTGTAGTCATCAGCATGCGCTTATAGCCTGGCACAGGCTCTTGGTGGCCTGAGTTTATCTGTTCTTATGGATTTGCCAGGACCAGAAGTCTCCAGAGCTTGTCAGCTCCTGACAGACTTTCACATGCTGCGTCTCAGCATGTCATTTTTTCTTTCTTCAGCCTGTTGTTTTCAGGTCACTATTTCTGCATCCGCACGCAGAGGCCCCACAGAGCCCATCCACACAAACTCACCCGGGAGAGGTATTCATGGCATCCCGTCATGATGCTCAAGCTTTCTCCAGAGTCTCTCCTTCCCAGGCCCCTTGCCTGGAATTATGGCCTGAATACTCCTTTCAGCATATGGACATTTCAGTGTGCCAAAACATTTCTTTATAGTAAATTTCCCAAATTATTCAGATGAACCTGCATTCACAATCTGTCCTTATCACAATTTACTTCTTCCTCTGGCATCTCAATATCAGAACAAAGTTTCGTATAAGAGCACTGAGACTCATTTTTACATTATCTTTCACACAGACCATCTTGATGCTAAATATTCAAATATGCCTAACAGCATAGAAAAACATAACATTGTTTCAATATTTAAAGATAATTTTTTATTTTAAATGTTCTTCCTTCCCCCAAAAGAAGTTGAAGTGAACTTTACATATTTCTGAGTCTATTACAGGTGTTTAATCTCGTTTTATTTTCATCTATTAAGATGATCATGGGTGTAAAAAAATCCACATTTGTCTACAACTCCTTGGAACTTCTAAAAACTTTGACATTTGAAATATATCAAAACTGTCTTTAAATAGTGTATCGTGGATTTTTTAACTAAAAAATATCACTGGTTCATAATGTACTCTGTAGAATATTTTAGATTATATCCTTTTATATCTGTACATCAAAGTAATTTTAAATTTAGAAACAAGAACATAAATATCCCCAGCAATAACTTTCTGCTACCTCCATGAATTTTGAACACTTTAAACAGGAACAAGTTAAGGCAAACTACTCACTTAGATCCTCAAAAAAAGTCTACTGAAATCAGCAAAAGGACTACCTCTGAATTCAATCTCTTTGAGTCAGTCCCTTAAACCTAGGACTGGATTACTTCATTCATAGGTTTTTAACGAATTTAAAATGAGTGAACAAAATAATTCACTGTTGTACAAACTAGCTGTTTTACCTAATGATCAAAATTTGTTAGTTTAAAAAAAAAAACCAAACCCGAAACAGAACAGCTGAGCTTGGCAAACAGAGGCCAAAAAGTTTACTTGGCAGCTGTCATTTAAAAAATAGTATTTCTTTCATGAGAATTTTTTAATTGGGATAAGCAAATCAGAACTACTCCTCTGAAAATGAAGAAGTAAATAAACAAATAGTGGCCCATGATCTCACTGAACTCTTTAGAACAGAACAAGTAGATCAGAAGCATTCAAATTTGACATAAGAGGTTATTAAAAGGGGCTAAATAGTTAAATATGTACTGTATTCTTATGGTGAGGTTGTCTGTAAGCAGAGTAGCAGTATTTGGAAAATTTACTCCAGAGCAAGTGTTTTTCCTGGTGATACCCTTCAGACATGGGATACCCTTCTCTGCTTCTGATTTGTAGTGGAATTATAGTGGTTTTGCATTATCTAGGACTTATTTTCAAGTACTAGTACTTTCAAAGGCGTGAAAGGCGTCTGAGGTAGGTATGGTTGTCATTAAAATAAAAAAAAATACACATGAACCATACAATATACATTTGCAGAAAACAAATGGCAAAAAAAAAAGAGAAAAAATGAAAAAGATAATTTTCAGCAGGCAAGATCCCACTGTTCTACACTAAGACCTATGCTGTTGAGGGTGTTGCAGGCACACAGCTCATTAGACTCTCAGGACATACTCATTTCACCTAATCAAAGCTATCTGGGAAGTTGGTGCCTTAGGTGTCTACACTGGTCGTCCCTACACCCCACATGCAGGCAGTGGACAAAGATGAGTACCACTGGGGGCTGAGTCACCCCACCTGTCTTGGGCATCTTGTTGAAGGCAGGAGGAAACCCTCCCTGAAAGCCCTTATTTGTCTCTTCAGGCTACTAAGAAAGTGCAAATAACTCTTTTAGCCTCCAAATTTGGATAGCTGAAGTTAGGTAAGATGAATCCTGCCAACAAGAGCTGATTACCCCAAGTTCAAAAGGAACTATTTGAAGGCAGACAATTGGCAATAGGAGAGCAAATGGCATTCCTGCAGGTATGTACAAGCTGATGTCCTTTGGAAAAAAGCACTTTTTGAATATTCATATATTTTGATGTGAATTTAATTTCAACTTCCCACAAAAAGGTTTTCATAACAGTTGGACACATTTGAGATCAATATGTACGCAATATATAGAAGAAATCAAACACATTAAAAGATTCTAGCACTGATTTTTAAAGAATAAAATAAAATACTCCTAGATAAAACAATGGTACATGTAGTATTTGAGGGATGGATTATATTTTACTTATCTACCTAAAAAAAAAAATATAGGTCAAGGAGAAAAGAACGAACCTAGAGATGGCATTAAAAATTCTAAATCAAGAGTGTTATAAAAATTAAAACTATTCTTTTTAAAGAAAGAAGCAAGTAGAGTGAATATGAGAGAGTTTGTAAAAGAGAACACAGTGTGAGAAAGAGGAGATGGATACTCTTCTTACAGAGGGCAGATTCCCCACCCCACAGATCAGAATCAATTCTACTAGTAAATCACTACTGGCCACCTCAATCCACTACACTTTTTTATAACTTCTCCCATATGTGAACATGTTTAAAATCAAACAGTTTACTTCACTGAAGTGGAAAATAAATTACTAATATTTCTGGAGACTATGTGATGCCAATATAATATAAATTCTACATCCTGAGGTGCTCTGTTGAATTGACCAGTGTTTCTCCTCATACCTAACTGACCCTGCAGGAGTATGTCACCTTCACCAAAAGTTACTCACATGTAAGTGTTTTTAGGGTATAAAGTCCTTATACAGAGCTATAACAGTTTGGGTTTGAAAGCATGTGTGCTTTCATCCAGTAAAATAATCTTTCTACTGAGGCCTCAAGAAGTGCAACTCATCGTGTCTTGCTTCTGTTGGAGCCTCCAGGTGCTCTGCAGAAAGCTGGGTATTATTTTTTTCAGGAAGGACCCCAAATTTTATAGTACATGAGTGTAAATTGCCAGAAATCTGCAACCTCATGGAGCCTTAATGTATGTGTTTTAATATGAGGATTAAGTATATGTTCAGTGATGCTGCTTCTGTGCTACCTGATAGTGAATCGTTTTTATTTCACCTTTCAGTCTACATTTCATCTTTACTACACTGTGGACTTGCCTTAAGTTTAAACAAGCCTCATAGAGGGCAGATCCCATCTCTCAACATTATTATTATTTGGCTTTCTCTGTGACCTCGGAAAGACAACTCTATTTCATACAACCATACAAATAAAACCACATATTTTCTCAAACTTCAGGGCCAGAAACATTTTAAAACTAGGGCTGGGAGCTTCTCTGGAAATTTTCCAAATTATTTGGAATCATTATTTCAATGAATTCCAGTAGCTTCACAAGTGTGGACACACCCTCAGAATGGAGACAACAATTCTGCAGCAAGGGGTGAATTCCACAACAAATCCTCTCCATAAATTACCACCCCAGCAAGGAGATAGCAATTCCTCTACGTCTACACATCTGATCTTGTTTTCAGCATCTGCCAACAGATTTTGAATGGATGTTTTTGATATGAGGGGGTTTTGTCCTCCTTTGTTGTTCTTAGGATAATAATTCTGACCTATTCCTTTGTAAAACCATCTGAGAATCCTCACCTAAAAAGGTTCACCAATTGGAAGCATTATTATCATAATTACTCTTGTATTTAATTGGGAAGTCCTATTTGCTGTTTGCATGCCAGTAAGAACAATTTGGTTCTCTTTGTTATTTTTATATCAATAAGGACATGTGCTCTTGTCCTATGATAATTATTTTACTTTTCAGCACTTCTATTACTTTGGAAATCCGTTAGCTGTCTTCTGTTAACTGGTTGCATCCCACACCTAATGTGCTCACCTATCATAACATTAATTTCCGCTCTCAATCTTGATGTTTTTCTAGGCTTCTTCAGCAGATTAAAAAAAAAAAAAAAATCAGACCCAGCTTTTTTCTTTCTGAAATTGACATACATAACCATATATAAACAGAATGATGTGACAAGTATGCAGTGAAATAAATCATAGTAATATTCTGCCACATGGTATTTCTGTCTGCAAGCATGCACACGTCTGTATGTGCATGTGTGCGTTTGCCAGTGTATACACTGGCAATTTTGACACTTTACCTTTCCAGAGTCACAAATGCTAGTTTCAAGGAAGCTGTGCAGGCGCAGAAGGTCTCAAGAATATTTTCCTTTGAACAGACTTGATATTTCAGTCAACCACTGGACCAAATGAAAATCATTTACACAACGGATGACTTAAAGCAGTGAAACAAGTGAAACATGGTGCTAGTAAAATATGACCAAAAGCAAAAGTGTTGGTAGTGCATTTAAAAAAGACACGATGAGATAGCTTTTTATTCCCTTATGTAAAAGTATTTTAAGGACTTGCCATCAGGGTGGCTATCCTTTTCCTGTGAGCATTTAAAATCTTCATAGGCTCAAAGGCCATGTGACACAAACTACATACCCTGAGATCTGTACAGTGGAGGAAGCTCCAGGAATAGTCCAGAGGATGAAGCTGATAACAGCACAATGGGAATTCACCTATCCTGCCATCATTTCGGGGAGCGCAGAGCACAGAGCTTGGTGTTACATTTCCTGCTGATGTTGGGTGTCCCCATCTCCTGCTTGTTCACCTCCTCCAGCAGCCGGAGGCTACATTATCCAGCCGTCCCATGCCCAGACAGCACTGCTGACAGCCATGTGCTATACTCTTGGCATGAGAACCACATCTGAATTGCTTGCAAGTTGCAGCTGAAAAGCTACAGGCTTTCTCACCCCAGGCTACGAGATATATGGAAGTGTTTAAACAAATCTGGTTTCAAAGGACAGATGTCATTTTTGGTCTTGATCCTTTTGGCTTTAGTGCAACTCTAGAGAGCTGAGTAGCCATAAAGTGCAAGCAGTATAATGCATTTCATATATCTTAATCCAGTTTCACCACTTAAAGCAGTAAAATTAAAAAGCAATCAACCAAAAAATAGTTCTTAGTCACTACTCCTTGGTAGGGTGGGAAAGGGCAAGAGAAATGAAACTGCTATGAATATCAAACTAGCCAAGATCTCATTAAATGAATGTGATCTCCTGCAATGCCTAAACTATTGGCCCAAACCAATGCCTTCAGGGAACTCCTCATACGTGGCCCTCGTCACTCTGCACCCAAAGCATTCACTGCCTCCCCTGGAAAAGAGACATTTGAGGGCATCTCTGCCACGAACCCCTCCCTCAGGCACCCCCAGGAGACCGTGTCACAGGTGGCAGAAGGCAGGGCTGGCACAGCAAGAGCCAGGACTTAGGGAGCATGCTGGGCTTCCTCCACAGGCCAAGAAGCATCCCCCAGAGCTGCAGGTCATTCTCCTTTGCACAGTGCCAGGTTGCCCTTCTGGGCAGCAGATACTGGTACACTGGCACTGCAGACTGCCGTGTAAAATAAAGACAACCCATCTCGCTTGCAGGTTACTTCTTTGGACCCTGCTAGCAACACAGGATGACAGCACAGTGCTCGGTCCAGGCTCATTTGTCCTGCTCCCTGCACCAGGCTGCACGTTCAGACTGTTTCTAGTACCTGAGCCATCTGGCATGTTTCTGCACTTACTGCAGGGTCAGCACTCGGTTGGACCCCGGAATAAACACAAATGGTAGGGACTGAAGTGATTCCCAATGAACCAGGGAAGATATGGGACACCCGCCCAGCTTGAGAGGGAGTCTCTGAGCTAAAAGAAGGGCAAACAAAGGACTATTCACCTTCACAGACTTTTTTAGGAGATTTTCACACGCATTTCCTAACCAAGAATATCTCATATAAGTTTTACCACGGGAAGGAGAAACCTAGGGCATTTGATAGCCCTGAAAAACCTGCTTAAGACTTCTGAGCTTAGGGCATGTGCGTACAAAATATTCTTAAAAGGTAGGTGTATGCATGGAACAACTACATCAGATTATACGCACTTCCACCTTCTCCAAAATTATATATGCATGCAAAAGAGGGAGGCTACATGTAAAAGAGAGAAAAGTACAATTGTCTGCATCAAGATAGACATAAGTTTCAGGAAATGATTTTGGCACGAGACTTGGAATAGTAAATTAAAATATAAAGATAAAACATGGAACCATGACACATCTTCAGCTTGGATAAGGCTGCATAGCATAAGATACTGTGGAAAACTGTATTTATGCCATGACAGGTGGCTACAGATTCCTGCCAGACAAATGACAGCTAACAGACAGCAGCACTTAGAGAACATAAATCACACAAACCAATTGTAATATTCAGAAATTCTAACTAGTAACAGCTCAAGTTACAATATGGGTGGGCAGAACAAAATAGACTTTGAAATCCATCAGGAAGTACAAGACTTAAAATATGGGAACGGGCCTGATAGTTCATACTAATTGAAGAGCCCTCTAATTCTGTTCATGGTATCTTCTATCTTGCCCTCCTACTGAGAGGAGCAGTTACTTACTGGGAAACAAGTGAAAATGTGCTTCAGTACACTGCGCACATAATACTTTGAAGTTAAAATTTACATTGGGAAATATACAGTTTAAAGCAGGTAAATAAAAAGTTTCTTTCCAGTACAGTGAAGAGTTCTATTTCCTTCAACCAGCACATGTGGCAAGAAAAAAATGAAAATTAAAAATTCCCTATGTTTTCTACCTTTTGTAACTTAAACACTTTAAAATGTCTTAAGTCATTACATTTAAAACACTTACGATATATATTTTATATTTCAACATCTGTGTTGCTTGTTCAGTGTTAATGTTTTGTCACCTGAGTAATAAACATAAGCATCTTCATTTTCTTTGGGTTTCAGTCTATGTCCTTCACTGGCTCTCATTTATGAAGAGAAGCATTTAATCCAAGTAAGAATTTCTACTTTTATTACATTTGGGGGGGAGGGGGGGAGGAAAGAAAGACAAAATTAAACTGAGGGATCAAAGTTAAGTCAGAATTTACAACATACTGTATCTTTTGTTTGAGCAAATGAATTTTTACAAAAGAAGCCCCCAGATATAATCCCTTCATTCAATGAAAACATCTAGAGATTCTACATTAGACAGAAGTCACTGTTTTACCTACGAATTATAAAACTGTTAGGATGTCAAGCACAAGTCAACTTGTGGTTTTCAGGAATTTTTGTGAGGATTTTTAAGTGCTGGGGTTTTTTCACCATGAGCTTTTACAGGGTTTCATGTTTTCTTTTGAAGCATCTGACACCAGCTAACGCCACGCAGGAGGCAGTGGGCTGTGCCACCTCAGTAGGACCTTGTATATACCAGGGCATATGAAGACCAATTCAATGAGAAAGGAAGTGTCAGATTACTAAATATTTGGGGTGAGGGGTTGTTCTAGTTATCACCTGTTTACACTCAGTGAATAGTTAGAAGTCAGAGAAAGGAACTCTTCGAAGAAAACTCAGTAGTCCTATCACTGTGAGTACAGTGGGAGAGTTCACAGGACAATTTGTTGGGAAATGTGGACAAAACAAGTCCTCCAGCAAAATCAAACAAGTCCAGACTTTGCAGAACTTGTATTTATTTTTGCAAGTAGATGGAGTTTTCAAATGTCAGAGTCTTTTTTTTTTTTCAAGTAAAAAGTTCAAAAAGGAGAGTAAGGCAACTTTAAGAAGTAGTTTTCAAAATTAAGTTTCCTTTAGGCAAGTCACTATGTTGCCACTTTCTATGTTATTTGTAAAAACAACAAAATCTTCATCATATGAGGAGATTCCTTTGTTCCCTTTCTCCCTATTGTACTGAAAATTATTCCCAGATATCAAAAAAAGGAATATACTTCCTATTACTACAAACATACAATGTTTATAGATTGCTATACCTACTAGCTGGTTTTGATGGTTGCCCACTTTTTTCAGGTAAAGAATTTATTAAGTAGATCTGGGTATTTCATTGATACAAAAAATGAGCAAAGTCTTGGTTCCCTGACGCAACATCATTCAAGCAACGGGAAGTATAATTGCAAGTCCTGCACCAGTTAGCCCTTAGCCTGAAAGCTTTTTACCACATCTTTGTCTGCAGTGTTGTACTGCAGTATTCTTTACTCTGTTCTGGCTTTCTGCTACTTTAGAGTTGCTTCGGTCTTTCTATTTTACTGGTCACCAAAACATACATGCTCCCGTGTATCCCCAGCGTTCTTCATACTGAGGAACATCTGTAAGATGCTTCCTATTCTTTCAGACAGCTGACCCAAACAAGTTTATTTTTCTCTTATGCTTATCTTGAAAGAAAGATCTCATTACACTAGGGGCTGAGAGATGAGAGAAGTTGCTGTGTCTCAGCTAAGTTGTGATAGCTGCTTACGCCCATTGTAAATGCAAACTTCAACCAAGAAAAAAATATAACTCAAAGTATGTCATAATGCTATAATCTAGTAGCATGAACAGGGCAAATTATTCTGTTTCAACTGTTAATATAAGAAGTTGAAATGCCCAAGCCACTGGCTTCAAATAGTCTTAACCCATTACAGTTACTATAGCTGTCACTGTTAAATAAAATGGCAGCAGCAGCAGCGATTTGACACATTAAATGCGCTTAATAGTTACAAAGGGATTTGTAATTACTTGGAGGACACACTACAAGCATTAAATACAAATACTGGCACTTTACGCAGGAGAACTTGTGGCAATTAAAGCTGGTCCTACCCTCGACACGGCATAAAGAGGAAATGGGTCGCTGCCATGCCTGCAGCAGTCTCCTCGCTATTGGCGGAAATGGTTCAGCTGGAAATGTACGGAAAGCTTTTGTGGCTGTCCCCTCTACATTTCTCCAGACATTTCTGTCCATTACAGCAATTCACTGAGATAAGGATCTTTGCAGCTGTGAGAAAAAGGGGCGCGCCTGTGCTTAAGTCCTCTGCAGATAACACTGAATAATAGCATTGTCTAAGGCCAACACAGACATCAGAAAGTTTTTTCGTGGCTATGCTACACACAGAATGAAGACTGTTAACTTCCCCCCTTTTTAAAGCTTCAATTCACTACTTTTTGCAGTGTTAGGTATGCTTCCACTGCAGCAAGGTGCAATTATAGCCTACATAAGCAGAGCCTGGATAGCTTTCATTTCTCCAGTTTGAGGAGCAGCATCAGTAAAGGTGTGGCAGCACTGACTTCAGCAAAATCTAGAAACCCAAGTACTCATATGTCTTCGTAAAGCCAGTGCTGCTAAAGCCTCACTGATACAGCTACCTGAGCTTGCTGTTAGCTAGATGAAAGTTATCTCCGAGTGCCCACACATACTGCAATCACACTTCCCAATGGCAACATATGCATAACCTCACTTGTTATGTTATTAAAAACCCTTTTATTTTGTAAAGGGACTGTCCATGGGCTGTTCTTACCTACAGTGCAGGTTTGCTGTACTGAGGATGGCAGAGCTACGGCATAGCCTCACAAGAATCCCCAAAAGTGTTTTTAGCTGATTCTGCTGAGGCAAACCCACATCAAGTAAGAGCCTCTGACCTTTTCAGATAAGGTGTTATTTGAGTTCCTGTGCCCTCTCCAATCTCTCTAGAGTCAGCGTGCAATTGTACTTTTCTTGTTCCTTGTATTCAGGGAACTTAAAGAAAGTAGGTAATTATAACTAATGGCCCCACTTCCCCTACCTGAAAGCATTCCAAAGGACCAGCCATATCTCTGCCAAAAATGTTTGAAAAGCAAGGCAGAGAATATTACAAATATGAGTTTAAACGTGATCGCAGCTGTAAACTTTATTGCTTTCTAAAATAGCTAACATCTGTAGATAAAACAATCCTGTAACAGATTTTTTACAGATTTGCAATGTCTCATAAAGCAATATTTTTACAAAATAAATAATCGAGTCTTTCAAACTCAACAAAAGTTATCCAGTCTTCAATATATCCCACAAGTTCAGCAAATTACATACTTAACCCACACAGAGGGAACAGATCGATTTTCATTCATTCTTTACAGCTGTGTAAAAGACCTTCTTTTCTCTCATTCTTGTGTTGTCTCCCACATATGTCAGCATACTTAAAATGTAAAAAGGACTCCATCAAGATGGATTAACTTCTGCATGAGATTATTACTAATACATACGCATATGAAGCAGGAAGGAGATGAAATTGCAGGAAACTTCAAAATGCCTGTTTGGGTTTATCTTCCTTTAACTAGGTAGGGAAGGAAAGTCATCCCTATGCACAGTGTTTTATGGGCTGGAATTTAAAACCTCCTGATGTACATACAAGCTAGCTACATTGCTGAGCATTCATGGTTTCAAATAAGAGGAATGTCAAAGTACATTTTTCACTTATATGGTAGGGGGATATTTTGACTTCTCAATACAGTGATAATTAGTTGTGAATGAGTAGTACTATAGTGGCCCTCATTCTCTTTATTCCTTCCCTTCTGTAAAGACATAGTTAGGAAAGATACAGGAAAACTTCATTATACTTCAGTATCGGACATAAAACAATCTCTTCAAGAGATATTCAAGCTTGACAAAACTCCAATTTATTAACAATCCTCCTCACATACACACATTTGTCTATAGTAGATACTGACTTCACTCACAGGAATGCAAAGATGTCATTAGCAGTGCTCCTTTCTACTTAAGAATGCTGACAAAGCACTTCTTGTGTATATTGCTGTGGTGGCTTAACAAAATTAGGAGTGCCAACTCTCTGTTCCACCTCTTTGAAAGAAGAGTCCTTCAAAGGGGACCTACAACAGTCTTGGCCACTTTTATGCCAAGTCCGGCATCTTCATAAACCATTTTTGCATGCAGCTTAAATCAAGAAGTAGATCTGGCCAGAACCCTCTGATGCCCCTTTTCTGCTGTCTCCTTTCGGAGGACACAAGCAGTTAGATAGGACTGGTGACCTCTTGAAGGTGGGCCTCAAAATCTGCGTGAGCTCCTCTCCGTGCTTTTCAGTGCTCCCTCTCTTCGCTTGCATGCAGTGGAGCTACAACTGCTACCATCTTCTTGTGTTTGGTTTACATACCAAATTTGCCAGGGGCATATTATCTTTGTTCTCCATTCCAGGAGAGAGGGAAAAAAAAAGAAAGTTCTGCTATCTTTGCTACCCTCCTTTCTACAGCTCCCTGGTCATGCAATATTTAAACTTCTTCCCACACGGTATCAAACAACATTATCATTATCTTTAATTACAAACTAACCTGACGTATTTTTATAATTAAAGGGAAGTAAATAACATTTAGAGTTTAATTCTGAGCTTCTGTGGAAGGCAGTGGTTAAGTTAAATCACTTATTGGAAGTACAAAATACTATTCACAAAAGATGAAGGTAAAATAGCCATAACGACACATGTGAATCATATCAACAATACCTTGTCTTTCAAAATAAGTATCTGCATCGTAGCAGCAAGATGAGAAAGAGCCTAGCTGTAAAGAGTAGTTGGGGTAATCATATCATGCCATAAAAGGACAGCTTTGAACAGAACTATATTTCTTGTGAAATAGGGATGAAAATTGCTGTTTGCAGATCCTTAATTAAAAGGTAGCTATCAAAGCCTTTTAAACCAGAGAGATTACCGGTTCCCAAAATGTTAAGCTTATGCCCTCGTTCTTCTATACAGTCCTATTCCAACATGCATTTCTATTTTCAAAGCATGTATGCTGAGAAAGAGGCATGCCAAAGCTGTGATTATCAAAACAGCAAGACATGTGCAGTGCCAACATGATTTTCAAAGAATTCAAGACTCACTAAATAGTACAATTATTTATACTGATTCAGTCCAATTCAAAGTGGTGTAACACGCTGCTCCAGCAAGCAGCACATGATATGCTGAATATTGCTTTTTTACGGGATGAAAGGCAACACCTGCTCCTTGACTCAGTGGGGACCACTGCCCCCCAGACAGCCCAAACTGAAGACAGCCAGCGCTCACTGACCCAACGACTCAGAGGCAACACCAGTCCATCTGGGCAGGACCCAGGCAGACAACGAAAATTAAGTCACTTTTCCATAGCTGCCTGAAAGACAAGCTTTTAACAGAGTGTGGAAAAGTTGCAGTAAATCACATTACCAATAACACACACTGATATTTAGAGCACTAAGGAGCCTGAGGGATTCGTAAAACATCAGAATCTTTCATTTTGTTGTGCAAAAGATAGGTCTTTATTAAAGCACTTACAAATAGTAACTCTCTCTTTGAATAACTGTAACACTGTGCAAGGTCTTACAGATACTTTTCAAGGTTGCTCTACTGCAAATCTTGCATGAAAATGTACTACTAGTTTGTAAAGCTCTGTGCATTTTCATAAATACCACAGTATACTTCTTAACTGCAGGTTATCACCTTCATGCACATTTCAACACGTGTTCATTTGTATTCACCTGCCATTCTGCCCACTGACTTCCTCTGTGCTAGAGGTCTCCAGCGATTTAACCTCTTCCACTATCATTCATTCTTAAAATAATGAGGGCTATCATCAGGAAAAGATAGCTTTCATGAAACTAAACTCTCTACATAATGGCTTTTGGCCTGTGTCTGCACACTCCCATCAACATAAAGAGTCTAGGAAATAAGAGTTTATTTGAAATCATACAACAATGCTTCAAATCACTAGTATTTGATATATCCATCCCATCTCCCCCTCTATTTTTTCACAGAAAGCACCTTCTACTCATCCAGATAGTAGTGGTGTCCTGAGGGTTCTTGAAGCCACACCTGTCCTCAAGTAATGTCTTGAAGCCACTGCTGGCTGAAGACCTTTCCCAATAGCAGGAATAGCATGAACAGTACTGGACATATCACCATTCAGATGGGTTTACAGAACAAACCTTTTTTTATTTTCAGTCAGCCAAAATTCTAACACCATCAAGCAACTAGTCTTTGAGTAATTAGATCTTCCGCCAGGTAGCACATACAGCTTCATGAGGTAGGGCACTAGAAAAAAGGTTGGGCGCTCTGAATTAACAATGAACAGTTGTCCTGTACACTTATCTGGAGGTAGTTAGATCCCCCCTTGTTCCTCAGATATGTAAGTCTCAGAGATATCAGATGTCCTGTCATTGCATCCTTACCAGTGTTTGTTCATTCTTTTCTGTGGCTGATAAAGAGGTATAAAATGAAAGAATAACCACTCTTTCTTTTTGAATTATTTATGTATATTTACCAAGTAGAGCTAGAAAGGGAAACAAAGAGCACATATATAAAATTGATTGTTCTAGCTGTTCCCTCGTCCCAGTCGGGTGCTTGTTCATCAGCAGTGTTCATGCAGGTTGGATAAATCACAGGAGTAATTGCCTCACAAATGCCCAGCAACACAGATTTTCCTCCTCCAACCAGAGTATCTCCAGGTAGTGCTTGACAGCCCTGTTCAGCATGACAGAACTGACGGCAGCCTGCATGTAGTCCGACAATTTGGTATCAGCAAACCTGCTTCCCATTACTGTTTAGCACAGGAGATAACATAGCTATTAAAATCAGCACCTGGTGTCAATATAATGCCAAGCTCGTACACAATCTGCATGTTCTCCCATCAGCCACTCACTGTATCCTCCAGAGGGGAAGCCAAAGCTCTTGCCATCGTTTCTGGCCCTTCTGCCCTCTGCTGAAAGAGACGCTGCAAGAAAGTGCTGCTCTTGGGCAATGGCTGTAACTCAGGTCATGGAGTGAAGTAAGACTGGGCATAGCCTTATGTGCTTTATTTAACTTAAGATGTTGGCATGTTACAAACACTTTCCAGCATGTGAAAGGGAAGGTCAAACAGGCTCTTCCATAAGACTTTGTGAAGAAATTTGAATAGTGGCACAAATTTGTTTGGCACTTCAGACCAAAAGATATGGCTGTAGGAAGCTTAGTGCCTAACCAGGGTTGCAGAAGTCAGTGTAACTGCAGTTTACCAGAACATGAGTACGGCATAGCTGTGCAGAGCAGTTACTTGTAGCTGGTTTGACTGATTTAGTTTTCCTTACCTGAAAAAACACTATATTGGGGACAGACATATAGAAGCTAATGAAATAACAGGCTTTTTTCACTTTAAGTAAATAAATATGACAAAGATCAATAGGAAATAAGAACAAACCATTCTCACAGATCCCTTCATACATGTTTCTCCTGTAGTAGTGATTAGTGATACTTTTTGAATCTTTCCGTGATACTGGTACCAAAAAAGTCCTATGAAGTTGTAAGTGTTTCAGTCTTATTAAATCATTTGCACAAAAGGTCAGTGCCGCTCCAGAGCAGTCACTTTGGTCTCGTGGGGGAACCAGGACCTCTTCTTCAAAATAACTTCCAACAGTGGATGCTGCAAAGCAGGCTGGTTCTCAAAGCACTGAGATCCCCTCTACATTCACCTTCTCTGGCTCTCCTGTCCCACAGCACCTCATTTTGTCATCCTCTCCCCTTCTCGGATGTACAGATTCCCTACTGAATACTCCAGTCTGCTCTGAGAAGCAGCAGGTGTTTCAAAGGCCAGAGAAAAGGACATGAGAACACAGAAAGCTTCTAGCCTCTGCTCCTTCTTCTGCTGGAGATGGGAGGCTGTGCAAATAACATCTGCTCTGGGTTGCAGGAGAAAGGTAGGGGCAGTGTAAGGCCAGATGCTGCAGGGTCAGGAGGAGCTGAACACCAGATCTGTATTGTGATTGCTGCAAACTGTTACACTGCCGTAGCAGTGGCACCTAAAATTTCTGAAAACACTTGCTACCGAAATATTACGGTGGTCTCAGTATGTAACCCATGGTGATCTCAGTATATAGCCCATCATTACCCTATAGATCCATTCCCATTCTGCAACCTCTCGTAGACTGCATGTCCACACATTTCCTGCTTACAAAATCCCCAGCCCCCCAAATAACTGATTTTCCCCTCGCAGCAGGCTGCCAGGCTGCTATCTTTGACCTACCAACACTTCCTACATAGGACTCTGACCCCTCTGAATCTGATCCCTTTGAAAACTCCATTTTTTTACACCTATCTATGTCTCTTCCTTCCAGATGATTTTCTTTCAGATCAACATTGCTGCATGAACGTGCAATTGGGCAGGAGTCCAACAGGGCATAAGGCTTAGTCCAGGCATTTGCTGTGATCTTGTGGAACATACCAAGGATCCAGCGTCTCATAGATCACAGAGCCCTTCAATTGCTAGGTATTAATACTAAGTGCCAAATGAGACAATAGTTTCAAAACAGTATTTTCCAGGGTGCAAAAGCAAAGATTATTGAAAACTTAAAATAAAATCCCAGATGTTGGTATGGAACAAATATTCCCTGTCTATTTTATTACAAGACCTTCTGCGTATCAAATGAAACAAGTCACCAGGTCCAGAATAAACAAAAGGAGGAATTGCTTCATACAGCATGATGTTAAGTTGCAGAACAATAGGGGCATTATCATGTTTCTGATGGTTTTGGCCATTCTATAAAGTTTGGTTCATTCTTTGATAAAAGTATGTGTTTAACACCAAAGTACATAAATAGGTCAGAAGCTGGAATATATTGTATAAATAATGGTGCCACATTTCTACAGCTCAACATTTTGAGAGAAAGCAAGCACATCACACAAAAATAAATGAAGAAATAAAATACTTTGTCATGCAAGGTCATGTTTCACAGAATAAACAGGCTTCTAAGAAGTGATTTTTCTGTGGAATTTCAGTAAGGAATTAATGTGCATTAGGTGACAGTCACCAATCTTGACTATGATTTTTTTTGTTACTTTTCCTAAGATAAATTGCTGTCACAGTATTTTCCTGATTAAAAAAAAACTGTTATACCTTCCTAACCCCTTCCAACCAGATCTTAAAGCTGCCCTCTCATCACTTACATTATTACTTTGAAGATATTAGAACCCATGATTGCTTTTTCTGAGTCATCTTCACTTAGTCTTTATAGTCTCTTGATTTTAGGTTGGTTTAAACTATTTTTTCATAGCTCTTTGTTTTTTAGAAGAGTATAAAGAGTTTTAAGGTAATGGAAAATGCAACAATGCATCTAGGGAAAATATACGAAAGCTTTACAAACCATGAGCTAGGAAATGTGTGTCAAACTAGATACAGAACTCCAGACTAAAACCAGATGAATGTCAGAAGAAGAACATCTGCTTTAAAAAAGCTGGCAGCAAGTATCAGCTGAGCCTGATCCTTTTTCTAACTTATGCTCTTTTGTTTATATTTTTCCGTATTCTTTTGGCATTTTTATGGCTGTAGCTAATATGGAAGATTTCTTATAGACAGTAGGATAAAGCTGCTAGCACATCATACAGGGAAAGTATAGTTTATCATCTATAACCAGGGGAAAAAAAAAAAAGGAAAAGAAAAATAATCAAATCTGTCAACTCTTTCAAAGTAGAATATGTGAAAAAATGATGTATTGCAACTGGGGCTGCAGACAATTGCTTAGGGATTAGATCTAGTTACTGTTTCTTCTGAGACATTGACTCGGTTCAGATGTCTTCTTAATGATAGCACTATTTATCAAAGCTGCCTATTTAAGAGTGGTGACAATCTGTGTATCTTCCTGTCTTTAATTTCTTTGAATAAACTTTTTTTTCTCTCTAGGAGGCGAAACTCATCCAAAAATTACACTAATGCTGCTCTACAAGTCAGTTACTATATCATTGTCTGAGGGAAGCCTCTTCATGCCTGAATCTCCAAAAATAACATGGGGGCTAGGCACCAGGTCAGAAATATGAATATATTTAAGTCCTATTGACTGTCTCCTGCTTAAATATATGGACATACAAGCGCTTTGCTATAGGGATGGAATTAAAGACGCCTCAACTCTCTACCCCTTTTGTACTTTTCAAGATGATTATGGACTTCTGAGTGACTAAGTTCAGGCTCTTAGGATCTTAAATGCAGAGGGAATAAGTACCCACAGTTTGCAGTCATTCCATAATGAACTGAAATTGCTCAGCACAGAGACTTGGATTTGTGTTTGCAGTATGTGTACTTTGGAGTATAGGATTTGATATAGGCAGTATGGGATTTTACATTAAAGTGAGCTCCCAGATGCCAAAGTAATGACAAATCAGGGAAAGTAGAACTGTATCGATAGCAGGTCTGCACTGATATAACTCACAGGAAACGACAAGTATTAGCTGAGGATACATTTCTACAAGTTTATGCCTTAACTAAATAGGCCACTGAATCAAAGCTCTGGCATAAAATAGGATTTTAGAAAACAATTTAAAATTAAGCACTCATAAAAAAAAGTAAGTTAACTTGTTCTTAGTTTGGTTTTGATTACATGTGGGGAAAAAAAAGATAGGGAAAGAGGGCCAATTCTCTAATTCTGGTTAAAATTGACAGAAAAAAGGGAAGAGGAAGGGAGAAGTGGTATAAGATCTATGAGATAGACTGAAGATGTTTTATTTAAATGGAGAAAATTCTGAACTACAAAGTGAAAATAAAGGGCAAAACTGAGCAAATGTTTGAAGATAGAAGTGTGGTCATGTGGTTGCACTCTATGATCAGACATAAGTATTTATAAACATCATTTTGTCTAAAATAAGAACATTCTTCTTAGTTGAAACTAACTTCATGATCTTTTAGAAATTGTTTTGCTGGAGTTGCCTTCAGGGAATACTTCTAAACATGTGTTTTGATAACAACTAGGCAGGTAGCCAGCTATGATCTCTACTCCTGATCAGTTAATTGCACATAGCAGATTTGTTTCTCCATTCCCTTTCTTCTCACTTAGCCTGCTTTCTTTGCCTCTTCTATAGAACAGTTAGATTTGGATTTGGAGCGCTGGGGTTTTTTATACTGGTTTTTGCAACATTTAGCAAAACGTGGCATAACCTGGTTGAGTCTTTAGCATGCTTTAAGAGTAAAGGTTGGATAATAAAGTGTTCTGAAGAGAAGGGCATGCTACTATGTACATAAATTTTTTTAAAGTAGGCTGAAAATATAGTGCCTCAGAAGCATCCATTGGCTTCTGAAATACAAATTACAAAATCATGGGTCTATTGAATCTCCTGTTCTAGCTACATGAACAATATTGCTGATCAAGCTCCGACAGCCTTGGGGCAAGTCAGTTCATTGACACAACTCCACCAGCACCTCTGGAAAGAATGTTACTAAAGTTTGCATGCTGGTGTGGAGCTTCACCCGCTCTAATAGGTAGAAAATCACAGTGGTCCATTTCAGTACAAGTGAAAAACTCGATGTAGAAGAGGGAAGAAATTTTATGGTTTCATTTAATGAAACAATAAGGAACAAAGACACAGCTCTTAACGCTGTTGATTGACTTCTCAGATGTGTGTGAGGACAGCTAAGGGCTGTGAAACTTCAGTGCAGAGTGAAGTGAGAAGCACACTATTGCCCTAGGGATGCTTATTATTCTTCCTATTCTTCAAGAACACTTTAAATACAGAAACTTTTGAAGTTTCAGAACCAGATTATTTTGGTTTGGAATGCATACAGAATTGGTTTGCTTTATCTCAAGTACAGTATTAAAAATAGTTATCTTTACATTATTTTTAAAGAGATAGGAAAACATACTTGGGGGGACTGGATGGCCATATGGCATAAACTGCCATTGCTCCTTTGATTTAATTTTAGCTGTAACTTACACAGCTGAGGATCTAACCAGTGAGAAAAAGTAACTTGCCTCCAGTCGTACCCATGTGATAGAACCAGGAATAAAACCACAACTTCTGACTCCCAAACACAGGTGAATTAACTAATACTTCCTACAGGGTGCATGTACATTATCCTTGAGGACAACCTCAAAGCCAAATTCCCAGCCTTCTACATTATCTAGATGCGGGAATGCCCTTGAGGCTTCCCTCAGAGTGATTCACCTGGTGAGCCAAGAACCAAAAATCTCCATTTTGCTTAGATCTTAGGGTACTCATAAGGGAACCAGTCAAAGCTGGGTCCTATGAAGATCCACGGGAAAAAAAAAACACGGGCAAACAGCGATAAAAGTTCAGGACCAAAGACAGGCAAACCAAAGCTGTTTTCTCCTCCTAAGTCATGAGGTCAAAGACCTGCCATTGCAGAACATACAAATGGCAGACAGGGCTTTTTACCTGAAAGTCAAAAACTGCTGGGGCTACATTCAAAGCTAGTGTTAACTAGAGCAAGTTGCTCTGCAATGACTGTGCAGAGTGTTGCAGATTATGGTAAGTCTGATGACATACTCTGCGATAACAGCGAGCCAGTCTTTCAGGAAATGCCAAAGGCTCTTGATTTTTCTGCCTAAAGGTGCTGTAGTTGAAGTTCTTATGAACCTTAGGACTATCAAGGAGATTGTAAGCAGAGAGTGGGAGTAGGAATCAGCAATACCTGGACTTAAACCACCCATGCGATAAAGCAGAAACAGGCTGTTAGTTTTTATTGGGATGGCAACACAGATCACGCAGTAGGATGGATTTGGGTATTCTAAAGCATCTCACCTGACCACAGGACTGGCTAGCCTCATGGAACAGTATCCCCCTAACACTTTAGGAGGGTGATGATCAGCACTTCTGACTACAGCTGGAGCCTAGATTGACAACTACTGCTTCAGAGCCAGTGCTGACCTGCCACAAAAGGCTCTGAAAATAGTCTTCCACCTCTATAAATCAGCAGCCCATCGCTGATCATCAGGGGACAGCTGCCCCAGTAGATCTGCATGATGAAAGCTTGCAACTGCACTGATGCTGCTGGTGTGACATTTGTAATAGGATATCCAGCACCTGTGCCACACTTAGGCTGTGGTTAGCACAAACGATGGTTGCCTGGCCAGTGAGTGGGCTATACTGCTGGCACTGCCTTTCCTGTGATGATTCCTGACCTCTTCCCTGAACATCTGTTGGAGCTCCTATGGACTGAAGTAGAGGAAAGGTGACAGAAGAGGTACAGTGAAGTGGTGCAGATAGCATGTATATAAAGCAACACAGTAAATCATTTGATGTATGATACAAGTGTGTTAGGCACAGCATGAATACTAGAGGAGCCTTGTTAAGCATGGGACAGGGGGTTGTATAACCACTGTCAATTTTTTGATAGGTTTGATTGTTTTTTCCACAAATAATTTTTCTTAAGATTTACTTGTATTTAAGTATCTCCAGAAAGTTCTCATTTCTATCTGCTGACTATCTTTTATGGGTTTGACCCAATGTAGCAGCCCTGGGCTTTGTTCTGTTTCCCTAAAAATTCCTAAAATGTGATCTAACCTGCCTAACTTAAGAGCCTTGTCTAATTCTTGCCTTGGACAAAAATGAAGCAACCTCCTTAAGAGCTTGAGGTCCTCACATAGTAAAAAGAGAATGGTAAACCCACTCAGTGTTTCTGAAGGAAGATTCTAAGTTTCAAAAAGTTTGAGCAATGAATTAGGAAGACAGCATCTCCCTCTGCAGGACTTCCGAGACACCTCTCTCTCTGGTTTCACACAGGAATCACAAGTACTTCTTCTAGAAGAGCTTTGAAGATACCTAAACATTGAGTACAAGCTGGATACCCAATTTCAGTAACTTCAGGTCAGATTCTACCCCAGTAATTTCAGTGATTACAATCAAACATCTAGTGAGTAGTGGATTTTAATCAGACCTTTTGTGCTGGAATGCTTTGCTGGGTTATTGATTACAAGAGGAAGCATGAGCTGGTGATTAGAAGGTGTAAGTGAAGTGTCATGTTACATAGGTTCTCTTTCTGGCTCTGGTACTAGTCTGTTCTGTGCCTTACACAAATCACACTATATACATATTATCCTCATTTTATGCACGGAGAAAAAATTATTATCAACCTTTGGAAAAAATATTGAATTATATAGACAACTGTTGTTATTATTAGACACATCTGATCAAATTTTGAGGAAGCCATAGAATAGGAAATAGCAGATTGTTCAGGCTGCCAGGCTCCACACTGGAAAATAGTGTCATAAATGCAAAATGCAATGCTTAAGCTTTAGAAAGTTACATTGGTAATAATTAACCTTACTTCTCTTTTTCATATGTACAAAAGAAAGATCAAAGACCTCTAATAGACCGTCAGGACTTGCTTTTGCTTACAATCCAGAGAACTAAAAGGAGCTTTCCGTGACAGTATTGTTCTAAATAAAAGCACCTTTGAAATGAGCAGAAAAGGGCTATTTCAGTTCTGTACAGCTCACCCGTAAATTTTGTTTCAACATAAGCATTTCCAGCTTTACCATGAAAGCAACAAATGGACTGTTATCAAAAAATCTTCCAGTGAGCAGGGGGAAGTTGTATGTCAGAAGAGGGCAAATTAATGTTAGAATAGAAGTAAGCAGCCTGGATAATTTTATTTTGTTTATAACAGATGGAAGTGGAAATTAGAGAAAGAGAGAAATTTATGGTTTGTTTACATATTTTTCCAGCAGTATATTCCTGAAAGTCGGATTCATTACCTGAGCGATACTCCTTTGTACTTGCAACACCTCGCCTCCATCTCAGCAACGAGAACATCCCCCAGAGGCCCGCCTGGATAGATGATCCAAAACAACATTTAAACTATGTCCAACTAGCAACAAAATTACGTTCTATAGCAGCCCTTACAAGGATCTCAAAGCTTTCTGGGAATGTTAATTACCACCCTATGAAGCACGGTGCTCGTGACCGGCCTGCTGCCGTCCACAGTACATCATCCCGCCAGCAGAAGGCTCCCTCATCCACGGAGCGCAGCAGGAGCCGCCGAGGGAGGAGGGCAGCGGGCAGCGGGCAGCAGCAGCCCGGCGCTGGCTGGGCAGGNGGCGGGGGGGGTGAGCAGGCAGCTCCCCGGCTGCAGAAGGCCTGCGGGAGTGGGACAAGGCCGGCCGGCGGGAGGAGGCTGCAGCCAGCAAACGGGGCGCAGAGGGAGAAGCCTCAGCAAGACACTTGGGCTATGGCTCTGGCACTCGGCTCTCCAGTACCCCATTATCTGCTGATTGTTTGCTTTTGGTTTGAATGCTCAAGGCTACCTTGGCTAGCTATTTCCTCTTTTTACTTTGGCCTTTTAAATGAATTCTCGGTTACTCGGTGCGCAAATATTTGCAGGCGTCTGCCAGTTGACAGGCTTGTATCGCTTTCAGCTGCACATGGGGTATACCCGAAGTATGGCATAGACATCTATGAGAACTTCAGTGACATCTTCAATATGGCTGATTATCCTGATATATGGCTGATATTTGTATGTTTTATTAACAGCTGAGGGGCAGAGGCCTGAATTAATCTCTGTGCCGAAGGCTAACCTTGCCTCAGATCACAGAAAGTGGAATTCAGTTGTACGTTTCTTCTGCGTTCCCTCTGCACCGAAACAGTACAAGTCACCACAGCCTTGAGAACTCCACTGCTTTTCAGGGCTGCGCAGGACCCTCCAGCAATTCTTGGCTCTATGAACTGCAGCAGTACGGAGAATGTCTGTCAACGTACTTCTACTCCCCCCAAAGCCTCACTCTGCTGACAGTGCAACGGTGACCACTTCAAATCTACCCCAGCTAAAAAATGCCTTTACAGTAAAACGCTTCTGTGAGTTACTTATGGCAGCTTTACAGCTCATTTACATAAAGGAATCATGAGCCACAGATGAATCAGGCTCAAATAAAATGATTTGCAAAAGGCCACACAGTAAGTAGCAGGGAGGACGTGAAGCAGGGACTAAGAGCATGCTCTATTGTGTTTGGGTTTGCCAGCGCAAAAACCAATTCCAGTGTACAAAAGACACCATTTCCTCCTCTCCAAACCCCAGCAGAGAGACAAGCAAAAGTGGTCTTCTGGCATGTATTACAGCTGCCTAGCAAACTGACCTGCGTGTCTGACTTCCAAAACTTTAGGGGAAATTGTAACTTCCCATTGCAGACAAAATTATAAAGCATCTTTTTAAGAAAACCTTACAGCTACCTTATTCTCCCTTCTTGGGAGGAAACTTTAATGTAATGAAAACTTTGAAGTGAGCCTTGGGTTTGTTACAATGGACTAACCTGATTAGAAATCATGCAAACTCTTGTTGCTCTGTAGCTGTATTCCCCCACAGGCTGTATTATAGCTCTCTAACCAGTCCCACAGCATTGAATGATGTCATGGGATCTGCAGCTCAGCGAGATGAAAGGGATAAAGCGGAACCCGCTGGCACTGGGGAAAGCTTCCAACACACAATCCACAACACAGCTTGGGAACTCAAAAGCTACAGATCCAGCCACTCAACTCAAGCATTTCAGAATCGTGTGCATTCTCCCAGCACAAGAAAGGAAAGGGGGGGTGGGGGGAGGGAAGCCAGTGATCGATTTTTAACAAAAGAACTAGAGTACTGAAAGGCAGAATTTAAGAGTGCAACTACCTGCTGGAAAAGGAGCTCTTTTTCCTCTCCAAAGCACTGCCTTTGATGTATGGCAACTGATCACTGATCAGATTACAGGCGTTTGGTCTCAGTGCTCGTCTGCCTTTGATCTGCATGGTTAATTTTATTTTCCCGGATTTGGAGTTTCGTCNTTTTTTTTTTTTTTTTTTTTTTTAAAGGAGGTAAAAGCATTTAATACAGAAGCTCTGGCAGTGTGAAATTAAGCTGCAGAAAGCTTGGGCACTGGAAAACTTCATCAGATAACAGGTACTGGATTTTGGGTTTTTTTGCAGTTTTGTTTTGCAAGATTTTAAGAAATTATAAAGTTCACATAAACAGTAATCCTACACATCATTGTGTGTTCAGTGTTTGAAAGATTATATATAATTTATGCAGCATTTTATTTGCAACTCTTAGGCAGAATTATATTGAGAACAGACTATCTGGAACATATGGACAATTGAAAATGAAGCAAAATCAAAAGCTTTTCAGCATATTTGGGGTATATAAGATTTTGGTGTGCACTGCTCGTTCCTACTGTCTATAGTTTTGTAAAGTTATATTTGGTATTTTTATGTAACATATAAAGTATTACATGACTTAGGGGAGTATTTATTTTCTAAGAAAAGACCAACCATATTTCCTATACACTATGTATACTTTATCTGCTCTCAGTGCATTTACTAAACTGTGACTTCATCAAGCAACACTTTTAATCCTAATAGTTCCATACTTGAGATGAAAAAAGTCTCCTCTTCCACAAGTTATTAGAACTAAATTTATAAACTTAACAACCTCATATACAAAAGAGAACTGGTTTTATTTCAAGATTGAAGAGATGATAGTTCAACTATACCATATGAAAAGAAATCTTGATAATCAAAGTAACATTTTAACCTGATGATAGAAGTTTCCTTTAAGGCACTTTAATAAAGATATTAAAGAAATCTTAAGCTTGTCTAGAGCAAACACCTGGTTTTGCTGAACTTCATGGAAGCTTTGCTTCTATTTCAGTGAAGCAATTTCCAGTCACAGTATTTTGTATTCTGTTCCTCAAGTCCATATTTATGAACATATACTGTGTTTAAGAAAATTTAAGACACCTACTCCAGAAATTCATTATAAAGGAACAATCGTGAGAAGATTTAGGATTATTCACTATACATTTGCAGTTTTAAAGGGCCAGATTTTTGGATGAGTTTGGGCCAAATCCATGAGTCTTCTGTGCCTGCAGCTGGAGCCAGTCTGTTAAAATAAGACTCAAGCTTCTTCTGTAGGTATTTAAATATAATTTAGATTTTCAGAAGAACTTAGAACCCATAATTGGGGCCAGACTTGCAAAGAAGTTCAACATTCCAGACACTGAGCTCTTTGAAAATCTAGTCTTAATGGTGGATACTGAGTTCTTCTGAAATGCTGACTTTATATGTATATTCTTAAATCTAAATTTAAGTGTATATAAATCTTAAGTACATCTGTTTATTAACAAACTGCACCTAAAAGTCAGCATACCTGATAGCTGTTAAACATTGTTTGAAAACTATTCTTTAAGAGGTTTATCAGTCCATAGGACCCTCAAGATGTTCCCATTTCAGTCTGCGCCATAGTAACATGCAAACCCAAATTTTAAGTCTGCTTCCATCTGAATAAGATTAAGTTATTAACACTTCCAGATAAATGTAGTCAGCTTTCATTAGTCAGTCTGCAAATTTTGTGTCTTCTAATTAAAAGTATATTTGTATATATAAATTTTAAATTTACTGAATATCAAGAGATAATATGCCAGACACAGGTTAACTAGGCCTGACTTGGTATCATTTAGTTTTCTATACCACCAATTAATTCATATTCTGACTTAACAAGTCAATTACATTGTAACAAAAGTAATTAGCATTGCATGAATAATGTGTGTACAGCTGTCAAGGAAGAATATTTTTTAAGGCATAGCCAAAGCAAAATTTGGTATTTTTCCTTAAATGACAATGATGTACCATAACATGTTTCTGTAACCCTGAAAAGATGGTTTTATTTATTAATTCTATATTTCACTGATAAGCTTCTCTACCTTTCCAATCTTCTCTTGCTTCTTCCTAGTTTTCTAACATGTACACTTATTTTCTGAGGAAAATTGTTTCTAAACTATACCTCTGTTTGCTGTAAAGTAGAAGGAGAAGCAAGTCTAAAAAACTAATGTAAGGATTCTTTTTCCTCAGAAGTCAAAATAACTACGTGAGCCTAATACAATTAAACTATATCTGTAAAGACCTGACCCACCACACAGATGGGTAAAGTTGTGCACAGTAGTAACACTGGTTAATCAGATAGATTACACTGATGAGCAGGGCTTACATATATAAATATTTGCAATATTTAGGCCCTAGAAATGTATTTCAGAAACAAAAATTTTTTTCACTTTGTAAAAAGTCCCTAGGATTTTAGGTAATCTTCCCACATATTTAAACACAGATGGGCATTAACCCATTTAAACTGAAAAATATCTTTGCTTGCCTGTACGTAAGTGAGACTGAAATAGACATATTTAAGTATGGGGGGGAGAGGATTTTCAGCATTTTTGTTATTTTAAATAGCAGTTCTCTGACAGTGTAGTCTTTCATTGATCTGACTTTTAAAGATTAAACAATAATAATTCTTGGCACTTGCAACTTTGCTTTTACAAAGTGCTGTATAAACATTAATTAATCCTCAGGCTTAAGTCTTCAGAAAGAAAAAGTTCACAATGCTTTTTCAAGCAAATCTGACTAGGAAACTCACAAGTATATAATTTACTTATTAAAATAGCTTGAGCAATTTCTGATTATAAATAGAGCCATTTCCAAACAGTGTGTCTTAGATAACATCATAAACATATTTTAAGGTTTGTAATAGTTAAGACTATCAAAAGACATTGCACAGTTATACTGACATCAGTTTCCAACAGCTGTCATAACAAGAGTAGATCTATCTCACAGTCGACTGGGAGAACTGTGTTAGCATTTGAGATATGGAGATAACAACTTCCTATTGCTGTATAATTTCTGCTTCCACGTCAGATATGTCACGCAACTTAGTCTTATCAAAGGGGTCAGCTGAAACTACTTTCCAAATATTTCTTTTCTGCTTTCTCTACTGTAGTGAGAATCTCTATACTTGCATCTCTACTAGTTGCTCTAAGAGTTCACTTCTTCCATTTCCTTTGAAGAAGCATCATGATTTAAAACAAAACAACCCTGCAATTTTCAACATCTTTCAATAATGAATGGAATTAACTCATCCATTTCACATTTAGGGGAAATATTTTACGTGCTGCAACAGGGACTTAAACATTGAAGTTTCAGTGTTACAGACTACATGTTGCTCTTAATTCACTGGCATAGTAACACCCGGTCTGATGAGAAAGTCTTAATGTTTCTTTATATGGTAACCCTCAGGGTTTAGTCAACACTCTAAGAACTCTGGGATGTTTTAATACGCTTGTCTAACTATACTACTTTAAAATGAGTATCTGAAACACACATGATGACACTACTAAGAAAAACTCACGGAATACATTTATTTCACTAGTGTCTACAGAAAAGAGTCAACATACAAAACAGTTGTCTGTAAATAGCGAGAGGATGTAACATGCTTAGTGCTGTGCAGCAGCTGCCATTCACAACAGATGCGCCGCCGTTGCACCATAGCATGCCATTCCTCACTGAAATTCCAGCCTCTCGCAGAGCTCCTTCTGGCAAGGATCCTGAAGAAAAACTCTTCTTTGAAGGCCCTTTTTAAGATAATTATATGAAAACCCCTGTAAATTCTGAGTTAGTTATTTTTTTTTTAATTGAAAACAACTAATTTTGCAGCAACCATTTATCTCTTTGCAGACATCTTGCTGTATTTCAATAAGCACTACTTGTTTTTTATAAAAGTCCACGTGCTTAGCAAACTCCAAAATTTTATCTCTGTGAGAAGCTCCCAAAAATTCTGTTTTTGAAAATGCTTTACTGCCAAGTATATCCATCGGCTCATTCTCTTCACAACTTAACTCGGTTCCCAGTGTATCCATACAATTGTGTAGACTGTAGTGGTATCATTAACCTTTTCATCAGAAGTAAAACTAATGACCTGAAATCCCCACAGTAGCGTTTTTTTCACCAAGGTCTCCAAGACTGGTTTCACCAATGTTGGAGCATCGCTACCTTCAGGAAAGCTCCTAATTAACGTCACAGTAAGTAGCAGTAAAGTACACCCTTTCTAGTGACCGTGAACAATTTATTCTGTGAAGGGCTGGATTTCTGAACTCACATTTGGTATTGACACTATGCTTATAGGTGGGAATGGAAAAATATTTCAGATTCCGAGGTAGCAGGAAAAAAAAGCTACTTAAGTACTTTGGAAAGGAGGGAATTTTGTAGCGCATTTTCAGAGGGCCTCCATCACGCTCTTTGGGCGGGACAGGCAGAAAGGACTTTGGTGAGTTACAAGGATTCCTTCTACGCTCACCTTCCGAACGGTGGCAAAGGGTTTTGGCCAGCCCATTTAAAAACAGCCCAACAATCCGGGGCTAGGCAGCCATAAGCACTTCTAAGCCAGGGCTCCCACTAAGGTAGATCAGCAACACCAAGGCTACAGCGCCCAAGCCCAGTCTGCCTCCGGAGACAGCCTGGTAGGATAAAAGGGACTCGAGTGCCTCATTTGTGGCTCACCCTGGCTCAGCACCACGAGTACGAGACACACACCCCGCCGCTCGCCACCAGGCACACACCTCCTCAGCGAGAAGGAACCCTCAGGGGGAGGCGGGCAGCCCCCCACAGGAGACGAGGCGGGAGCAAAGCCCCGCCCGCCCCCTGAGGCGACGGGCGATAACGGCCGCTCACCGCCGCGGGGCCCGCGCGACGCCCCACAGCCGCCCCGCCCGCCCCTGCCTGTGCTGCCCCCGCTGCCTCCGCGGGCGCGCGCCTCCCCGGCACGTGGGCCGGGGGGGTAGTGTTGCTGATTGGCTACCTCCGGTCACCTGAGCCCGGCCCCTCCGGCGAAGGAGGGAGGGGAAGGGAGCGGCGCGGCGTTGCCGGGGTGACGGGGCGAGCCGGAGCGGGAGGAGGTGAAGGAGGGAGCGGGCGCGGGGAGAGCGCTCCTCGGGGGCGGCTGGCTGGTTCCCCCTCCCCCCCCTCCCCCCCCCCGGGGCGGCCAGGAGGCCGCGGCGTGGCAGGTGGGTGCGTGGGAGGTGCGGGCGGGCCCCGTCCCCTCAGCCTAGGAGCGTGCCTGGCCCTCCCNAGAAGGTGCGCGGAGCATGGCGGCCACGGGAGAGGGGAAGCGGGGAGGGGGGAAGCAGCGGCGCGCCCGCTCCTCGGGGCTCTGTGCATCTTCCCTCCGGGGCACCGGCGTGGCTGGGGGCTGACCCCGGAGTGCCGGGCGCCCGCAGCCCCGCCGCACGCCTGGCACCGACCCGCTCTGCCGCCCTGTTGCGCGTAGGGCCCTGCTGGGGGGTGCTCCGGGGGAGATGATGGGAACGACC